>VWYO01009036.1:159779-177634 GCA_013400275.1 Rhadina sibilatrix
AAAAAAAGAAAAAAAAAGAGTGTAGACCAAGCAATTTGCACAGGTAACTTGCTCTTTTCCATTTATTTTCCAGAGGGACTCTTCTTGCATACTTCCCACAACCCTCATTCCTTGTTTCATGATTCATTTTGTGAAGAATTAGATATAGCAAGGCTAAGTTATGTTAGTGGTCAAAAATACGTATTTTTCTCACAATTTTTTCCCTTTATTTCTTCTCTGATTCTCTAAAATTAAGTGGCAGTTCCACAATGGCATGGAAAATATATTTCACTGCTGTAGCTGCTGTGGTGTGGTCTCAAAAACTGATGTTATCTACAGCAAAAAGGGTTCGGCACTCTTAGGCTGTCACTCCTGGAAGTGTCCAAGCAGGAGAAACTGGGAATATCCAACAATGGTCCAACAAATTCTGCCCAGTTGGAGTTCCATGAACAGCCCCAAGTTTTTCTGTCCTGCTGCTCCTGTCACAGCAAACTTTCCTAGAAGACATGGACACACCAAAGCCACCCCTCTGACCGAGCCTCGTACATTAATATTAAAATAATAATTCCAGGCTGACTGCAGCCATGCCTTCCATTGATATTTACAAGTTATCTAATGATCATTAATTACTGAGTTGTTGTTCTAGGTCATTAGGTTTCTCCAACCATTAATGTGCTGGTGTGTTTTCCACCCTATATAAATGCCCTTACATCATGTCTAATTTACATCAACGTATCAGCTGTTCAAGACATCCTTAAAGGGACTTTAAGCGTGAACTGTGGAGAAATAAATCTCTTTACAAAAACTGCCGTCACACCTTAGTTTCCCACACCCACTCACTGACCTCCACAGATAATTTCTTCCCCAAAGTGAAGAGGAAAGGGTGCATGTCAATGTCAGGGTCCTTGTGGAAGCAGTTGGGTTTGGCGTGGTGCTGGGAGTGCAGGAGAGTCCACCACTTGGCTGAGGCCCCCTGTTCAAGGGAAGAACAAAGTCATGAAAAGCCCTTTCAGAGCCAGAAACCCCTCAGTTCCTGACCCTAATCCTTCCCCCAGTGCTGCACGTGCTCCACAGGGTCTTCAGTGTGGGATCTCCCTTTCGGGAGCCCCTGATTAGAGGTAATATTTTTCCTCCAAAAGTCCAGTGCCAGGGTTAAGAAGATAAACCAGACTTGCAGCTTTGGTCCTCAGAGTTGTTTATTCTATTTCTTATCTCAAGTTCTGCACATTGCCAAAACCTGGCTTAACGTGTCAGAAACACAGCTTAAAACCCCCCCTGGACAGAAGATCCCAAGGTTTTTAAAGGTTTCTAGTCCACTTAACTCCTAAAACGTACTATATTTTACAAATCTGTGCCAATCATCACTTCCTATTCTAAACACACAACCTCTGTGTCAAACCCATCCTACCAATGTCTCTGTGCCACCGTCACAGCAGAAAATGGAGCAGAAGAAGGAGAAGATGATGATGAGATACTGCCCAAAATTCTCCATCTTGCTCTCATCTGTCTCCATACTAAAAACCCAAAACTACAAATTTTCACCCTGTGACAAACTAAACTACTATTTCTTCCAAACCCTTGTTGCTTTTAACTCATCTCTAAGTGTTGGAAATTTTTCCCATGACTAAGGTCAAAGGCAGTGCTTTCCTGGGGTCCCAGCTGGGGGTCTCGGACCCCCCAGGGCAGCACAAGGAGTTTTCCCTGGACTCCAAGACTTCAGAACACGTGTTTTTACAGGAAAACCCTCAGAAGTTTTCCAGGGACTCACAATCAAATGGCACATCACGAACTTGTGTAGCAAGTGGTTCCACTTGGTTTTCCTGAATACTGAGAGGTGTCCTAAATCATGCTGTAACCAGGAAGCCTGGACCTGGAGGAGGAAAAGAAAACTTTGAAGAGGAGGAAAACAGGAATTGAGGCCAGGATGGTGCCACACTCATCCTTTGCTTCAAAATGCCAAGATTTAATACTCAGATTGCTCTGAAGTCACCAGCAGAAAGGGAACTGTGGAATCCTGACAGTCTCAAGGCTTCCCCAAGAATATATCTTGCTGAAAGAATCCCAAACTAAGTTTAGTGTGAGCTCCCCACATTCCTGCAGAATTTCTTCTTGGTATCCAGATAGTGGCTGTGTTTTTAGGACAAAGTGAAACTGTGCCAAATGAGAGAACAAAGGACAAGAAACTACTCACGTGTGTGTAGGCTGATGCACGTCCATGCCGTGGAATTCATTGCTCACCTGGGAAATGGTCAGCAGCAGCAGGGAGAAAACAAAGGGCAGTAAGGATGTCCCAAAGTAGAAGAGGACGAGCCAGGCAGCTGTATCCAAGAGCACGATGTGAGCCAGGAGCAGGAAGAAGAAGAGTGGGTTTGGCTCCAGGAGTCCCATTTTCTCGACTGTAGCGCGCAGTTCCCGGAAATCTTTCACCAGCATTTCCTGGGGGAAGCACCAGGGTTACAATTCTCTGGTTTTAGAGGGCACCACTGCAGCTTCATAACCCAAAACCCACTTTAATGGGGAGGAGAAGGAGCCAAGGATCTGGCTAAAAGGGCAAGAGCTGGGTTTAATAAACGCTGTCGTTGCTCTGCTACAGCTTTTTGTTGAGGAGCCAGGAGCAGCCATCACAATGTCTGCATACCAGTTCCTAAAACAATTCCACGGTGCTTCTTCGGTCAAATCCTTGGCTGGCAGCAGAGGGCTCTGCTCGGTGTTTAGTCGAAGTTGTATTTTGTGTGCATGAACTTCCCATGCCACCTTGTGGTAGGTCTTTGGATGAAATTATTCCTTATATTTGTCTTCCCTTTTCCCTTCCCAGGATTAACAGAGGAGAGTTAAATGCACCTACAGCTGAAGGAGAATATTTACTCTTCAAGACTATTCCTTTTCCTTTTGGTTAGCTCTTCCTCAAAGCAAGGGGAAGAAGAGGTGATAACACTGCTATTTAGGTAGAGCAGCTGTGATAAGAAAAATTCATTTTCAGAAATCTCATTCTCAACCACATAATGTGGATTTAGATTCATATTCATGCATTGCCTTTAAGTAGTAGCCCCAAAAATGTGAGGAACCTGGATCCCGTTGCTCCAGGAGCCATGCTGATAGAGGAAAACAAGCTATGTTTAGAATATTTCCCTTTAGTCTCCTTTGATCTGATTTGTGCAGGGAGACTTACATTTTTAGTGGGCTCAGTGCTGGGTTGGTCTGGTGCCAGCTCTCCAATCTGCAGTGGCTTCAAGTACTTGCTCACCAGCACCTTGTTGACGTGGAATGCCACAAAGGCATCCTGCAAAGGCACAGGAATAAAAGGAAAAGAAACCCAGATTTTGTTTTAAAAAAAATTGTTTAAAAAAATTTGCCTTTTATATTATCCCATTCCTGGAAGTGTCCAAGGTCAGGTTGAAGCAACCTGGTCTGGTGGAAGGCATCCTTCCTTTTTTATCCTTTGTGAGAGAACACCACAAGAAGAAGCAGCACCAAGGGAACTCCACAGTTTCAGTGTGCACTGTCACCCTTTCTAAAATGGTGACATTAATTATACTCATTTTTTTTCATTCCTCAGGTTTCTCTTTGCTCACTGAGAACCTTCTGTGCTTCTCATCCTCTCCTGAGCTGCCACCTTTCATGGTTTCTGCTTTTGGTTAAAATCTTCTAGTTCAATTAAGATAATTTCCTAATATTTCATAATATACGTCCAAAAGATTAAGCAATGGATCTAATGCAAGATGGACAGATATGAAAGTGGCTCAGATCCTGCAGGGCTTAATGAGTTGGACATGGAACCAACCTACAAGCAGCAGCTAAGATCCCCGGAAAAAAAAAAAAATCTGGTTCATCCATTGTCTGGTTCATCCATTGTCTGGGATTTTCCAGCATGCTAAAATTAAAGAAATCTGGTAGTAGTGATGAAAAATGAGAAATGAGTGATGAAATTACAGAATGCAAAGTTCAACTATTACACAATTTGAAATTTATACTTGATGGAATGAAAATTATTTTGATTTCCATGAGCCTCAAATACCCCTTATATATGGAAAATATTGCTGCAGCTCACAGCAACTGCACAAGCAAGACCAGGAGATAAGAGGAATCCTGAAGACTTAAGAATCACAGAATGGTTTGGGTTGGAAGGGACCTTTAAAGCTCCTCTAGTCCAACCCCCCTGCAATGAGCAGGGACATCTCCAACTACATCAGGTTGCTCCATCCAACCTGCCCTTGAGTGTGTCCGAGGATGGGGCATCTCTGGTGACCAGTGCCAGTGTTTCACCATCCTCATNACCTCCCCGCCACCCCCCGGCGGTGCCATCCTGCCTCCTGCCCTCCTCCCTCCCGTAGATCCAGCCCCGCATCCCCCTCCGCCGTGGCCTTTAAGGGAGGGACCCGCCCCGGAGCCGCTCCCCGCCTCCTTCACCCGCTCCGGCTCCTCGGGGTTGGGTTTGCCCCCCAGAATTGCCCCTTGCCTGCCCTGGTTCTGCATCCCCAGTGCGCAGTACCCTCAGCTGGAGGGTACCTGGCTGCTTAAGAGGGTACACCTAAGGGCTCAGACAGGGGAAACTTCCCTTAAAGTGCTCCTCTGAATAACTGGAAAAAAATAATAGCACTCTGTAGCTTGGCTTTTGATGTTATAGTCTACAAACTCCTTGGATGAAACGTGAATTAAGCATATTCTTATGTCCTACTAAAAAAAAAAAACAAAANCATCCTTTCTTATATCCAATCTAAATCGACGTTCTTTTAGTTTAAAGCTATTCTCCTTTGTCCTGTCCCTCCAGGCCCTTGTCCAAAGTCCCTCTCCAGTTCTCTTCCCCAGGCTGAATACTCCCAGCTAGCAGAGGTGCTCCAGTCCTCTGAGCATCTCCATGTGCTCCTCTGGTCTCGCTCCAGCTGTTGCTGGTTTAGCTGGAGCAACAGTTCCGATCCCGTTCCCGTGGGCTGCGTCTCCTCACTTGCCCTTCCCCATGGCATGAGGATGGCGAGGCGTGCACGGAGCGGTCACACTTCGCTCCCCCGGCCCTGTCCCATACCCCGATTCCCGCTGAGGTCGCTCCCAAGCCCTCTCCGCACGACTTTTCCCGGGTACCCTCCTCCGGCTCATCCCGGCTCCCGCATCCCCGCTCCGCTCACCGTGGCGTCCTGCCCGGCGTGGCTGACGAGGAGCCGGGCCCCTCCCGGGTGTCTCCGGTAGAAGTGGCTGATGTCGTACACCTTCCTGTGGATCACCAGCCACAGCTCCTGCGGCGCCGGCCCCCGCCCGTTCCGCTGCCCGATCTCCTCCCAAGTGAAGCGCCGCATCCCCGCTGCGGGGGCTCTGTCCCTGTCCCCATCCCGGTCCCCATCCCGCACCTCCCCGCCACCCCCCGGCGGTGCCATCCTGCCTCCTGCCCTCCTCCCTCCCGTAGATCCAGCCCCGCATCCCCCTCCGCCGTGGCCTTTAAGGGAGGGACCCGCCCCGGAGCCGCTCCCCGCCTCCTTCACCCGCTCCGGCTCCTCGGGGTTGGGTTTGCCCCCCAGAATTGCCCCTTGCCTGCCCTGGTTCTGCATCCCCAGTGCGCAGTACCCTCAGCTGGAGGGTACCTGGCTGCTTAAGAGGGTACACCTAAGGGCTCAGACAGGGGAAACTTCCCTTAAAGTGCTCCTCTGAATAACTGGAAAAAAATAATAGCACTCTGTAGCTTGGCTTTTGATGTTATAGTCTACAAACTCCTTGGATGAAACGTGAATTAAGCATATTCTTATGTCCTACTAAAAAAAAAAAACAAAACCCCAACAACTGAACAACAACCCATCCCCAGAAAGCTCAGTATAATATTCAGCACCTGATGAAACCCTGTATTTCAGTCGGGTTTTCCAACACTCACAGCGGGCAGGGAGTTCCCATAGAGCCCATGGCAGGAGTAATCCTCGAAGCTCTGCCCTGGGTGCTCCTGTTACCTGTGATAAACCTGGGATGGCACACACGGAATGTTGTACCAGCTCCTGATGGCGGGTTGGGAAACCGCTGTTTCTTCACCTCCCACTGCCCCCTTCGTGCTGGTAAAATTATTAATTAGACTTGGGGACTCCAGGAAATGAGCATTACTTGCAAAACAACACTCGGTGCTACTTTTCCTTCCCCTCTAAATAGTCACAGCATCCACATAATTTTCTCTTGTCAAAACAGACCCAATCTTGAAAATTTAAACCTGTGATTGGCTGAATGATTTCTTTCACCTGTTAAAACCCACAGCAACAACCCAGATGGAGGAGCCCACAATTAGGACAGAGTTTTCAAAGTACATGAATTAATTTATCTGAGATACCATCTTTTGATGATTAATTATTTTGAACTAATTTCTTTACATTTATAACATTTCTTACGCATCTACTTGCCTTTCTCAGTGCTTGTTTGCTCTTGAGTCTACTTGTGCTGGTAAAGCTTACACTTGATTCTGCAGTCTAGACTTCCAAAAGGAATGCTGATGCAAAAGAAGAAATCTCATTTGGTTATCTCAATTAGGTTGTTTACACAGTTTTTCTGGCTCTTCTCCTTTACAGGAAGGTGTGGAAATCCTAAAACTGATTTCTCAGCCCAGCTCCCAGAGACAGCCAGTGCAATAAAGGTGCCCTAAAAAGAAGTTTAATAGTTGTTATCAACAACCTGTTTCTTTGCTTGTCCCCTGTCACAGTAGGCACCTTTTCCTCCTGATTCCTGGGCTTTGCCATCCCTTTAGGCACACATTTGGTGCTTTTTGCAGAATGTGTTTTTATAGCATTTGAGATAAACCACTTGCAGCAAACCAGCACACACCTTCAGGAGTGCAGCACAACTTTCTTTTAGTTTCCCCTCTTACACTGGATACTCAATATTGAACATTCAGCAGAAAAGGAGGAAGAATCCATCCCCTCCTTGTCCTGTGCTCATACTTCCTTAGCTGCTTTATGGGAGGTGGGAAAAGACCTCCAGGATTGAGTCCAACCTTCAAGATCATCAGCCCAACCTTTCTCTGACCCTGAAATCCTGCACAAAGTTAAATAGCTCCCACTGGGTCAGTAAGACAAGCAGGGAAAATCTTCCTCCCCAGAGAGTCTTTAGTGGATGGAGCACACAAAATAACCCCAAACACCACAACTTCTGTGCACAATTCCAGTACCTAAAGGGGCTCCAAGAGAGCAGGAGATGGACTTTTTACAAGGGCCTGGAGCGACAGGACAAGGAGGAATGGCTTCAAACTGACAGAGGGCAGGGTTAGATGGGATGGATATCAGGAAGAAATCCTTCCCTGTGAAGGTGGGGAGGCCCTGGCACAGGTTGTCCAGAAAATCTGTGGCTGCCCCATCCCTGGAAATGTTCCAGGCCAGGTTGGACAAGGCTTGAACCTGGGGATTTTGGGAGACAAGCAAGAGCTTAGCTGGAGCTTTAGATTTTTTTTAAAACTGCCCTGGAGCACCCAAAATGGTAGCAAGGTTTTAAGACCTTACATGGATTTGTGTCAAGCCCTTGGATAACTGAAGCTTTCATCACCCCAGGATGAGCCAGGTACTCTGCTGAGAGAAGGAGCTGCCTGTCACATGCAGGGCACTCATGACATTGTCACTGTGTCAGACGCTGCTCTGATAGGAATGCTGATAACGGCACCCAGTTCCACTGCAGCAGCAGGTCCTTACAATGGGACAATCCATTTGAGAACAAACTCTTCATTAATCTGCATTAATAGCCCTTACATCAGCAAGGTTCCAGCTCCTCAGTTTTTTACCCACATTAAGCAGCACTGATTGGTTTTGCAACCTGTTTTTTCACAATGAAGATGTCAGCTGCTAAAAAGATAAGCATCAAATTATGACTTGATAGCTATCTGATAACCATTGTTCCTTCACACATCCCTTTTTATGCTCCTGTAATCCAGTCTTCCTTTCCTTGAAGTGTACCAAAGCTGCATGATGGTCCTTTCTGGAACTTTTGTCTTAATACATATGTCATCAAGCCTGGGGAAAAAAAAAAAAAAAAAAGGGGAGGGGGTGCAAAGCCATATGGACTTTTTGTGCAGATTAAAATCTGATTTTTTTTTTTCCAAACTGAGCTGCTGCACTTCCTAAGTGCATAATATATTTGCTGTCTGCCAAAGGAGCTCCATTAATTCCCTTTCTGCATGTCATGAATGTGGCAGGTTCTGGAGAGAAACATTGATTAGATGATTGACACCAAAGGCATGAGGGGGTCAAGCACCTTCATAAATGTACAATCAGGAATTTCCTCTCCCTTAGAGGCAGGAGCACATAGAACAGAATGGAATACAACAGAATATTTTAGTTGAGTTGGTGGCAAGGGGCTATCATTTAATCACTTAGATCACTACAAATATGATGGCTGAGCAGGGCTGGCCAGCAGTTAAAGCCTCTGTCTGTGGAGGCAGATAAGCTTGCCAAGCATCTCCCCAGGAGGGATATCCCTTGAATGAGCTGTGATAAACTCATCTCAGCCCTCCCTGGGAGAGATGCCCCTTGGATGAGGCTGTCCTGCCTGGTCATGGCAAGATCTCATCATGCTCTGGATATTCATGTAGATTCTTCCTAACCCATTGGTCTTTCCCCTTTGGTACCACCCTTACTTCCCCCCATAAAAGCCCCAGCTTCTGCCAGCTCAGGAACGAGCTGTCACCCCTGGCCCCCTTGGCAGGGTGCTGGATAATGAAGGCTATCCCTGTGGCACTCCTGTCCCTCTGCCTCTGAGTCAGCCTGGGATCACCTCGCAAGGCAGAGCTGAAATCACTGCTCAGAGCTGATCACTTGCAGCCACAGGCTGTGCCCACCTTGCTGACTGCCCCAGACCCCTGAAGGTTGGGGCACTCATGACATTATCACTGTGTCAGATGCTGCTCTGATAGGAATGCTGATAACGGCACCCAGTTCCACTGCAGCAGCAGGTCCTTACAATGGGACAATCCATTTGAGAACAAACTCTTCATTAATCTGCATTAATAGCCCTGCATTAATCTGCATTAATAGCTGAAGGTTGGCTTTTGTGAGACCTCTCTCTCTGGGAGGGTTGTGGCATCCCAGGTCACACCAACAGACCCCCAGCAGGCTGCCAACATCTATCAGTGTTCAAATGCTTCTTGAACACCACCAGGCCTGGAGCATCACCCACCTCTTGAAGAAAAAGGAAAAAAAATAATAAATGAAAGGAGCACTAACTAAGCCAAGTAACTCAGAGTAAAACATAAATAAAAATATAAATAAATAAAACAAATTATTTAATATAAATAAACAATCCACTTAGTCATAAAAATGCAATTGATTAAAGAATGCAAGTTTTATCCATCAATTATTATTTGCTGCCTGTAACCTCTGTTCCTTCTTTTTCTTTTCTTATTCTTTTACGTGGTGCAACTCCTTTAGAGGAATGTTATCTATTCATTCCCTCATTCCTCACATTCCTAGCAGGATCTGAGCAAGTCCTTGGAGTTTACAGCATCAAACTTGGAAGGGACACCATGGTAGGGACTATTGAGGGTCCTGATATTCTGCTGAGGACTTTAGATGTGTTCAGCCAAGCTGGTGCTGTGGATAAAGACACTGTGCTTCCCACGGAAATTTGTCATTGCCTTTTGTTCATGATCCTGAAGGCTGGTGTAGAAAAGGTTCAGGTGGGTAAGGATCTGATAAATTCTGATTTAGTGGAACTGCTGGCACGGCCCAGAGTGGCTGGTAACTCTATTTTTTGGGTAGGGTAACCCATTCTCTGGGTGTGCTCCCCCAGGTTTTAAGCAGCAGAGCTGAATCCTCGTAGCTTTATGTGATGTAATGTGATCTTTCACAAGAGCAGATCTTATCTGCTGCCCCCCAAAAGCAGCAGTGTGTGACTCAGGGTTTGCATCACAGGCTTGCTGAATGAAAAGTGATAGAATCTCTCTCCTGTCACACCACGTCACACCCTGGTAGAGATGATTATGCCCTATTTTGGTGATAACTGCACCCACAGGTCCCTTAAACCCTGAAAAAAAATCTGGAAACATGTGGAAGTCTTCTTCTACCAACTTTCCCTCACTTTTAACCACTTAAACTCTGAGGAAAACCCTGCATTATTCCTATTTTCTTCATCCCAACTTGCTTTTCCAAGCACCAGATTACCATACTTCTACCCAAATCAAATCAGAAGTTTCCAGCCCCAGATTCAGGGCTGAGGAGGCTCCAAATATGTGTCTCTGCATGTCTGAACAAGGCAGGCAAGGATGTCAACACAGAAGAAAAGCTTCCATGGGAACTCAAAACATGTTTGAGAGTTGTCTGAGCCAAACTATGGCAAAAAAAAAAAAAANAAAAATAGTGAAAAAAAAAAAAAAAAAAAAAATAGGGAAGAGAAGAACCTGAACAAAAACTACAAGGAACGTGGCTGGGGAATGTTAACATGGGATAACGTCTAGTGCTGGGATAAATGGGAAATAAGCTGAGGAAAATGTTGGGTGCAGGAGTCGTGGAGGTGGCACATGCTGAAGTTACTGCATAACACAAAGGATTTTGTAACCTCTGGGGAAGTGATTTCTCTCATCAGGCTTGTTTCTTATACCTCAGACTTCACCATGACAGCAATTACCTACAAGAGAGGCCAGAAAGAAGAGACAGAATAAAGAAGGACAGACCAGCTGTACATAAAAATTACACATAAAATCAGCTGTATGATCACTCACTCCCACAGGAGGCACTACTCTCTTGTTAGAGCAAGAAGTAATAAATAAAGCAGCTGAAAGGTTTATCAGTCCACATGACTTTCCCTCATGCTATCCTGATTAATTTAGAGATTATCTGTCCTACCAGTCCTATCAACAGAGGAAAAATCAGTGAAAGTATTTCACAACAGCACTATTTCAAACAGAGTATTTCAAACTTGGTCCTGCACAGTAAAAACAGAGTTAAGGTTATGCCCAGTTCTATACATTATTTCAGCAATGTCCAAATCTACCAGTCCCTCTCTTCCTCCCTCTCCTCTGCAAACACAGATACTTTATTTTAGAATAAGGGTCAGAGGGAGCCAGAAATACCTCAGGAATCCTTGGCTCTTCCAAATAATCTTATATCACAGCATTGCTAAACTGACCTCTCAGTCTTCGGTGTACCTGGAATATTCTGAGTTGATTTCCACTTCATATTGCCAAACTGTGGGGGAGAGAGGGATTAATGTTGCATAATTCCTAATTTCTTAGTTCTGTATGTCAGAACCATAATTACTTCCTTTCCTCATCTCCAGAGGGTGACAATGTCCTGATGAGGAGAGCGTTTGGAAAAGGCCAAAGGAACAGCCTAGCAACTCTAAATAGGTTGGAATTATGAAGGAAAAGGAACAAAATCAATCTCAAATTATAAAGAATTAGGAAAGGAAAAGAACATAACCCAATCCACAATTAGCTGGTGTAGAAGGTGAAACTTGGTTCTCACTTGTAGTGGAAATTAAGCAGAGAGATTTCATAAGGGTGGTGATTATGTTTCCATCACACTACTGGCAAGGATGGGGAAATGCAGAAAAAAGCTGGAACCATTTTGGTTGGAAAAGACCTTTTGCAGTCATGCTCTTAAAGCAAATCTGGAGAGAAACTTGTGACAGCATCCACAGCAAATGCACATTTTCTCCTGGAATGGAAAGCAGAGAGAGGCACTCCTTATGTCTGTACTACTGTATTCCCTCCTTTTCTTGTAAAAGAGAGGAATTGTGCATTTCAAGAGCTGAGGAAGCACAAGGAGATGAAGAAGGGCAAGGAGCCAGCAAGGATTTGCTGCACATTACTATGCTATGTCAACATCCTACACAGACTCACAGATCGCATTGGTAGGAAGCTTTGTCTGTTCTAGTGTTTGGGGAAAACTCCAAAGTCATTCCAGCTCCTGAGTAAAGATCCACCCAGCCTTCCCACCTGAGGTGTGTCAGCAGGTACAGGCAGGCCCCATCAGCCATCAGAGTGAAAACACATTGCACAACCCTCCAAATTACCTTCCTGGGAAGCTTGCTCTGTAATAATTGGACACAACTTGTGTGTCTTTCACTGCACCTCCTAAGAAGCACTTCCTTTGCAGTTCTTTGCACTAACAGGCTCATACAAAACCCAGCTGGAAATCACGTTGTTCTGCAAAATCCAAACACACAAATATAAATTGCAGTGACTTCTCATTTGGAGAGAGATACTGCAAACATCATCTGAAAATGTGGTTGGTCCTTTCACACTTGTTTCTTTCTTTTTTTCCCACCCTTTGCTATTTGCAGGAAGTGTTCCAGGACAAGCTGGAGCAGGCTGTTCTGGTGGAAGGTGTCTCTGTCCGTGGAACTGGATGGGCTTTAAGGTCCCTTCCAACCCAAACCATTCCATGATTCCATGGAGAATATTATGTCCTTTCACAGTCTCAGCCCCTTCCATCAACTACATGTTTGAGGATTATGCTGTGTGGTGGCACAGGTGCAGAAAGTGCTTCATGGCACCTCTCTGCCTCCAAACAGGATGATGTGAGCAGCAGAATATTTCAAATACAGTAAAGGAATTTAATCGCTTAGCCTTAGCTGTCTTAAAATGCATAATGTAAAGGATTTCTGTGTTCTTGCTTTATAATCATCTAAGGAAATGGACAGCATAAATTAGATAAAGAGATAATTATCTCTCTCCATTGACAAGAAAACCCAGGCAGCAGCTTAGACAAGATGCTCGGCTCCATAAAGATGGACAAGATGAATGTGATTTAAGGAGTCCTTCAGTGCTATTGTTGACAGGGTTCTTTTTATAAAAAGTCATTGCTGCAGGCAGCTCAAGTTTTAAATTTAAAGAAAACTGGAGTACTTGAGATCTAATCAGCATTTCTTTGTATTCCTTCCCTTTGTCATGGGCAGTGACCAGGTTAGCTCTTCATCTTCCCTATCATAATTGAAATAATAGAGTTCTTTAAGGAACTGTGCTTTCAGAAAAAGTTTGCAGAAGCAGTTGAAATAGAAGATCAAAGAATTAAAATATCCCTTTGCAGTATTACATTCTTACAATTAGCTTTTACAACTTCCTCAACTTTAAGAATGAGCCCAAATGATTCTCCTTTATTCTCCCCAGGGGAGACACAACATTTAAATCCAGTCAAGTTATTCAGCCAGTATCAAGCAAGAACTGGTGTTTTCCACACTTGGAACTGTCTTACAAAATCCCAGACACCCACTCACTCCGTGGGGACAATCTTGTCAGTTTGATGGGAGGGAAACGAGGGGGAGCAGAACCCAGGGATATAATTCATCCTGTCACTCAGGAGCCATTATCAAGATCAAAAGGGAGGAACTGCATTTTGTAGATGGACCAGTTCCTTGCTCAACTTGTGCCCAGCACCACCTGGGTTACCTAACTGCCTTGTTTCACCTGGAGTGGCTGGATCCACATTTCATCACAACCCATCCTTTCTCTTGGGGTCTTCTTCCTCCCGCATCCCTGTGAAGGGCAAAGAAGCAGAAATGGGAAGTTAATGATACCTAAACCTCACAATTCTTGCTTGCCAAGCAGAATTTATCTAAAACAATCTATAAACTGTCTAGTTTGTCTATATTTTGGCTTGCAGTTGCAATGCTGTGTTTATAGAAACAAAAAATTGCATAGGTGACATAGGCACAGGACCCACCAACTTCACATCCCAGGGTGCACAAGTGCAGCTCAATTTGGAAACCACAGGGATTTATTAACTGCAACTTCAGTGTTGTAAAACAAAGGCTACAACTCAGACAGTCAAAACCTGTACCTTTATACATGTGAAATAACAATATCTGTTGGAAGTTTCTTGCCCATCAATTAGGAACTTTAAAAATAATTAAATATTCCTTTCATAGCAGTGTCCAATGTGTAAAGAGCAGATAATACAATTCAATCAGCCAATGGAAGGGGTGTTAAGCACAGATAAGTGAGTGTTGCATTGCAGTGCCTCCTTTAAGAGGGTTTTATATCATAAACATCTTCATATAGGGCAAATATGTCATTGCCTATAATTAAAATATCTGATTTTTCAGGCAGAACCTTTGGTTATCTTCTAAAGAAAACCAACAACAACCAAAACAAAACAAAACAAAACAAAACAAACAAAACACAAAAAACCAACCAAACAAACAAAACCCCAAAAACCAAAACAACAACAACAACAACAAACCATTTAAAGAATCTATAAGGTTAAAATTGTTAAGGAACACACGTTAAAGAAAAGATTGACTGGTCTCAAACAGTCAGTAGAATAAAAACATTCATAAAGTTTAACATAAGTGAGTATTTTCTTGCACAATCCCTGCAGAGCTTCCATGGATCAGCAATGGTTTATCATTACTCTTTTCCAATGTCATTAGATGTTATCTCAAGAATCATTTGCTGTAGATAATCAATTGCTCAAAGTCTAAAAACCTGCCATCACTAATGATTATTAATGCTGACCAGATTATTTAATGCTACCTTGTTTTTTTCAGTGTCATTTTATGTTCTTTAATCAAAACTAACTTGTATTATTGAAAGAAATATTGGTAAAAGTACAGTTTAACTATTCCCAGCTGTTTTTTACTTTAGCTTTTTCTAATTATGAGTCAGTAAACAAAAAATAAATGTTCATAGGAGTTTATCAGAGTATGCATCATTTAAAACTACCAAAGCAAAACAAAAGGTTAAAAGTTTTAGGGGAAAAAGGCATCTTTAAAATATAATGAAGTGTTAGAATTGAGGCAGATAAAGCAGCTTCTGAGGGAAGCAAAGACTCAGAAAGTAACTGGGGAAATTACAATGCCTGGGGAGAATAAAAACAGTGGCAAACAGTGTAGATTTAAGGTGAATTTTCATGTACAGTCCTTTTCCTCCCAGTTCTACGTTCTTGAACTGAGGGATCCTAAGTGAGACAAGTCCATTAAGGGATGAGATCTTTATTTGGATCCATGGATGACCCTTCCATAGGTTAACTGATTGGAATACTTTGTTTTTCTAGTATGGTATCTTCTTTAGGTGTTCCATGAGCCACATGGAGGGTTATCCTCGGGAGGAAATTGCATTATAAATCTTTCTGCTCCAGCCCAGCGTGATGGATATTGGTGGATATTGTGCCAGCATTGCATTTGACTTCTCTTAATTGCTCTTAATCCTTGATGAGACAAACAGAGGCCTTAGGCTGTGCCTTTGGGATACTTCTGGAGTACTAATTGGATAATCTTAGCCCTGAGCAGCTAAACTCTTTTAAACTCTTGTTTATGTCCTGACTGCTGACAGATTGCAAAGCTGAGGAGGCCGTGATGCCAGGCACCAAAGCACTGCAAGTCCTGTCCTTTGGGCATAGAGCAGAAAGCTTCACAGCAGCCAGGACTATCCCAGGGTAACGTGGATCTGGAAACACAACCTCTACTGTAGCAGGGTCTCCCAGTGGTCTGGGACAACAGGCCCAGTAATTCATTTGCAGCTTTAGGGATTATACCAGGGACACAATGCAATTAAATTTCGTGTTTGAAGAGGTGTAACAGGGTTTTGGGAGCTGAAGAGGGAAGCAAAGGAAGGAGTTTAACCATCCAAGGCTGAGCCAGGCCCAGCCGCTGCTGGTCTCTCACAGGATATTACATGGAACTAGCAATGGAAACACCACATTCCCCTTCTACTTTTTATAAGATGGATTGAAAGAGAAGGCTACTGCTGTGAGAGGCCATGCAGCTGTTCCTGTGCTCCTTTCCTTGGAGAAGAGGTTTTGGAGGAGAAGGGAACTCAAGGACCCTGACCCGTCACCCGAACTCCGAGCCTCTCCCCATCAGAAAACGAGGTGCCAAAACCAGGTAGCAAACACTTCCTGCAGTGGAAAAATCACCTCAAAGGTGACATTTGTCCTCCTGGACACTGGCAAACCCCTCAGAGCATCCAAAGCCATGCCCAAGAAGCGGGTGATGAGGGACAGGCCCCCACATCCCGTGGGAAAGCAGCACTAAATGTGAGGCCAGAGGCTGAACCCGCACCTCGTTGTGCCTTCCAGGCAGACCAGGCCTCTCCTTTATGAATAAACCCTCACAGTCTGGTGGGGGAAAAAAAAAAAATGAGCCATATTGTCACACTGTGAAATTTCATATGGACAATGATCATTCTTGTTCAGGAGATGGAATGCCTTCTTTAAAATATACAGGTTTGGGATGATATTTGTGAGTTTTAAAGTCCTGTGCAGTCCTAGCTTCTAAATCCACCTTTATTTCAAAATAGCTCACTAAAACTGTTAGAGTTCTCATCTCATTTTTTCTCTTTTATGAGCTACTTAAAAGTTGGAACTTTTGTCTGGAGACAATTTGAGTTCTTTTACTCCCAGAACAGAGCTTTGATCAATTATCTCCAGCTGCAAAGCTGCTATAAATAAATTGTCAAAATTGCACCACCTTTTCATTATCAAATACACCTAATAAAAAATGTAACCCAGGAGAAAGATTTTTTTTTTTTTTTAATGTTGACATTTGTTATAGTGATTTGGATAACATTTCTATGTTATTCACAGCAGCTGTTCCAGGGAGGAATTCATCCAAAGGGAAAAGCAAAAACTGGAACATTTCCAGGTGCAACCAGCGGGATTCTGCCACAGGGAGGCAATCTTGGATCATTTTCTCCTCATCCTTTCCCGGTTTTTTTCTCTTTGAGAACACCTCCAGCTGATCAAATTCTCGAGACTTTCTAATCTTCCTATCCTTAGATGCCCAAATATCAACTAGAAACTCAGCTACCTGTCCCTAGGGAGTGAAGAAAAACAGTGGTTTTCTCCAGATCCACATTCAGTCAAACACTCCTCTGAAATCGCCCGGGAAATAAAATTTTGAGAAATTTTTATTTGATTTCAAGTCGTAAGGGGAACTGCTGACCCCGGAACTGAGGTGAAATATCCCCAGTAGCCAAGGATTACACACCAAAATCTTCACATTTTGGGTTTAGAAAATGCAAAGTGTAATCCTGGCATGTATTCCACGGTCACCTGGATGCATTTAGCAGCAGGAGGAGCACATGGCCACAGCCAATATTCACCTTTAGTCAGCACCAGCACGCCTGGAGAAGGCAAGGTTGTGCTCCCAGTTCCAGGTGGGAATGATGCTAAAAGTGTCAAGCAGTGACCCAGAGGCCAAGCTGAGCTCGGAGATGAGTTCTGGGCTTGCCAGGTCCCAGCTCTCCCAGTGGGAAACTGGTTAAGAGGTTCCCTTTGCAGAGACAAGAGGGATTATCTTGCTGTCAACAGATTCAGACAAGAACACCAGGCACACCCTGGTTCATGCAACTGAGGAGTGACAACAGACATTAAAACATTGCATGAATGAGGCACTTATACCTCAAACTTGCTTTTAATATCTGAGGTCATATTTAAGAGCTCGTTAGTCAAGAGAGAATTCCTTTTCCAGGAATCTTCTGTTCCACAGGGATGGCAGCGCTGAAGAAGCAGCAACAAAGCAAATTAAATTCCATAGATTTTTTTTTTTTTTTCCAAAGCCATGTTTTCATTAAGAGAAAAATTGAAAGTTTTTATTTCCTGGAACACTGGGGAATGGCTTCAAACTGCCAGAGGGTGGGTTTGGATTGGATATTGGGAAGAAATTCTTCCCTGTGAGGGCAGTGAGGCCCTGGCTTTATAAAAGGACTGATCAAAGCCTGAAAGGCACCATAATACAAGGAATACAAGGAATATAAGGATGGGGAACTGGGATCTTCTGCAGCTCCCTGGAAAAGCCAACTGTTTGGATTTGTTGGCATTATATCTGTCATCTTGTCACGCTGTCAAAATTGACATTAGCTGGGATCTCTCCTCCTCTGCTCTGTAAGTCACTGGGTGTACTTGTGGTAAGAAATACCAGCAGATTTTATTCAGCACAGCTGCCTAAATCCAGGTATTACTCTGGATAACATCCTCCCCCCCCCCCCCCCCCCC
>VWYO01009036.1:177659-213883 GCA_013400275.1 Rhadina sibilatrix
CCCCAATATTTATTTCAAACCAACTTTGGAGGGGAGGAGAAAGAGTGGCAGAATCCCAGGAGTAAGAAAACTGGAGAGAGTAGCCCAGGGGTAAATCCTTTCCCAAGGTGCTATTAAAGAGAGATGGAGGTGGCAAGATAACTCATGCAGGCAGTGAAAGTATCCAGGGATATTCAGATTTTGGGCAGGGGAGTGTAGCAAGGATGCAAATTAAGAGTTTATACTGAAAAAAAGGAGATGTTGGTTAAAGATGTAACACAAGCTTTTCATCATCAATATTTTTAAATATAAGCAGTCGAAATGAGAAACTCAGGACTGTGCTGAAAGGAATTGAGAGGATTAAATGGACAAAAAGGAGTTGAGATTTTTCATTGGAGGGGACACATTTCAGAGAGCTGCTCGAACTATAAATTACAGCCCCAAGAATACCTTTGAGTCAGGGAAAAGTTTCCTCAGTAGTTTTTCTAGCACATTCTTAGGCACTAATGGATTTCATCTCATTCCAGAGACCACAGAATTTAGGACTGCTGGGTGGATGATCACATTGGCAGAGCTTTCTCTCACCTCACTAGCTGTCAGTGCATCTCACCTTCTTACCCAAGGGACTTTTTCATTTAAGAGGTGGTAGGAGCACTAAAAAGGAGAAGTGAGTTAATAACAGAGGATTTAAAACTACCCTGAGAGCATCTCTTTCATTTTCACACACCCAAAGCCTGTAACTTCAATCCCAGGGTTAAAAACCTTACATCACCACCACTTACATTGAGCAAATTTTGTGTGCTGCAATATCACACTTTTAGCTCACGTCCCACAGCTGATATTTAAATAATTTTAATGAGCATTTTGCTGCGTAGTCCCTGCCTGCTTTGCTTTGCTCATTGCTGTGCATGGCTGATGGATTTCTGATTCAGCAAACTGGAGCTTCACAATGGGGTGTTGAAACACGGCATCCGAAAATCCCAGCTGGAGCTTGCATCTCATCTATTTCCCTGAAAGAAAACCCAAGCAGAACATCCACAATACAAAGGATGCAGGGAATCTTAGTTTGAAGCTGTTTCTCTTTTTTTAATGGCATAAATTATTGGTTATTTTTATGTGGGGTCTGGGTTTGCTTTGGAGTTGTTTGATTTTTTTTTTTTTTCGTCATGGTGTGTATAGATCTAACACCCACTTCAACAAGAAAATAAAGACAAAAATAAAAAAGGCAAATATTTTTTCAGCTTCACGAGGAGCCAAGCCTGGTAAACCCACTGTTGCAACAGGTCGAAGAGTTTTAGGCTATTTCATCATTCCAGAGGAACAGAAGAAGCTTAGATGGATATTTGAGACTTGTGGCATGAGGATGCAATTCCAAAGGTACTAATAAATCAGTGGAAGTGGAATGAGTAATTCCTGAGAAGAGGTACCCTTTAAATCACTGAGGTAGAGCTGCCTCTTCCCACGTGGAATAAGTCCCTGCGGATTCAATCCATGTAGAATAACAAAATAAACATTTTTATTAATCCCTATTGAAGCTGGGTTTATTTCCTTCTTCAGGCCTCCACTTTTGGGCACTGGAACAATGCTCTGATCCAATGTGGTCTCTCTTTTGCCCTCTCCTGCCTGTTTGTTGTTCTGGATACCCCACAGACCATGAATTGAGGCTGACACTGATCCAACAGGTTGTAAACAGGTAGAAAAGCCCACGTAAGCAAACCCCAGCCCTTCACTGACTGGGATCCAACTGGTGTGCACAGTTCTGCTCCCAAAAGTGGAATTATGAGTCAGAGTGAAAATGAAGGTCATGCAGATCGCTGTGTGCAGCAATTCTTGCAGGCAATATGGGCTTCATTTGCATAATTAGCTTGTTCTTGCTCAATAATCTTCTCACAGGGCTGGATTCTGGATGTTCCTGCTGGATTTTTCAGGTGTTATATGCTATTAAAACCCCCAAAAGGCAAGAGATGGTGCTTTAAAAAATTGCTTTTGTTTTTATTTCATGAATACACTTAAACTGAATCTCTTCTAACCCATCACAGATTGGAATAGCAGCTCCAGGGCACCTTTGTGTCAACACCTTCAAACAATAAACTGGATTGATTGGCACAAAAAGATAGCATGGTGGCTGAGCATGGTTTTTTTTAGAATGGAAAAAACAAAAACCACAAAATCAAAATATAAACATATTTACCCATCTAAGCATAATCATCCTGCAGATAAAACACAGAGGCAGGGTAAATAAGACTTGAATGGTAAATATTTGTAATGACAGAACAGTCAGTAGGGAGAGTTCTAGACCATTTCCAGAACCTAAACCATCCCTAAAAGATGTATTTTCACATCTATTTTTGCGTGTTTTCAGGCGTTACTTCCAAGAGGGAATGTAGCTCTCTTAGGGAAGAATGATTTTTTTTTCAGATAAGATTGACTATAGTGACCAGACCAATCAGTAAAGATTATTTCACTTGATTTTTCCTCATCTATCACCAAGAATAAGAGGATGTAAGGAAGATATATTTGTATTTTTCTGAGAAAATAAAAAAATACCCTTGGGAAGCCAAGAGTTTAAGTGAAGAACATCCTCACCACTCACCAGTTAAGAAGACTTGAAGCAGGGTGAAGGAATTAATATTTTGATGCAAACCTGCCCCAGTCCATGGAGGAGATGAGGAATTTCCTGAGGGACAAGTTGAACTGAAGGGCCATGGCCTAAGATGAAACCTCAGGTACCACATTGCTCTGGGAAGTTTAATGACAAAGGATGGAGGGTTGCTTCTCCCAGCTCCATTTTTGACAGAAAACAGCCATAAATATCCTCTGGAAAACACAGCCCTGCCTTTTAGAGTGTGATCCAAGCATGCCCATGGGGTGAGGCCCCTCAGGGGATGGCAGCCAGGAGAACCAAGCAGGCCCCACCCTTGGGTGGGTGATAAGAGGAAAATTGCCCCGACAGAGGCAGCTCTGTACATGCAGGGGAGCACAGCTCAGCACTTCAAGGGCTTTGGGGTAATAGCAGAACACACCTTCTGTGGGTAGCACCCGAGGAAAAGTTATTTTAGGTGGCAAGCTGGAATAAAGTCACCCGGTTTTGTTTGGAGTTCAGTGGAAATACCACCTCTGTTTCTGGCTGGCTCTCTCTCTATGGACACGCAAACTGCAATTTCCTTTGGGTCAGGCTACAAGCTGCCCTCCAAAGAATCACTGATGAGTTTTTAGGCAATAAAACTGAAGGGATTTCTTTTCCGTGGGTGGCTGCTAAGAGGAATCAGTGCATAAGTGAGTAATTTTACACTCAGGAAAGAGCTGCTAGGCTGAGGTGCTGCCACACAGAGCAGGACAACAGCAGAAAAGGGAGTTGCTCTATCCATTTCTAAATCCTCTTCATCAGATTCCACCCAAAGCATCTCAGCCCTAAAGCTGGGACCTGAGGGAAGAACAAAAAATATACAAAAGAGATTCTGCTCTACCTGAATAAGAGAAACCACTTCCAGCAGCATCTCAGCACAAACTCCTGCAGAGAGAGAAAACTACAGAAGGATTCTGCAAAGCATCTCCCTAATTTCCCTCTTTTCCAGGTATTCCAGATAGCAAATATTGTCTTTCAAGGAATATTACAGTTCTCACCTGACCCCTTGGAGTTTAGAATTAGAATTAGAATTAGAAATTAGAAATGTTAGAATTTGACCAAGGTAAACCAGCTCTACTGTTAATAACCTTTATTAAAAAGATAAAGAAATTATTATCAACACAGAGCAGCCGGTTGAGACAAATAGAGACAGAAATGTTTTAATTAAAACCAGATTGAAAAAAGAATCAATAAATAATGACATTCAAATAAGCAGAATTCTACTTGAACACTACAAATGATCCGTTTAATTTATGAGATTGACACCACAAAGAACCCTTTCAATTCAGCCTTGTATTGATTTCACTGGGACACAGGATCAGCACAACTTTCAAGTCTCACTGGTAAAAAAAAAAAAAAAAAAATAGGAGGAACCCTTAATATTTACATTACCTTCAGCAGGACAGCAATTTTAAAATGTCTTTATGTAGTACCATGAAATCCCTGCATTCATCTTAATGATGTATTATCCCTTAAATAATTATATAATGTTTCTGCTTTTGCAAATAATTATGGATATCACCATTTTAACCAGTCCTGGATTTGGGAACACTTAATTGCTGTAGGTAATTGCAGTTAGCAGGGATTCCCAAACTACATTTTAAACACTTTTTAATAACTACTTTTTAAACAGAACCCTTTTCAAAGACATCTGTCAGCCATTATTATGAAGTAACCAGAACAGTGTTATTGGTACCTGCACCTACACACAAAAATATAAATAAAAAGAAGTAGCTGAGATGTTCTGAGGAAAAAAAAAACAAAGGCAAGGAAAAAAAAATCCAAACTCCTTCTGCTTTGTTTGTTTGGCTTGGTCTTGTGACCCAGAAGAGGAGTGTTGGTGTCTGTAAATTGCAAGACAAGTGAGCTGCTTTTAAATCCCCCACATCTTCCTTCTTTAAGTGATTTATCTGCTGAAAGTTCTGGGTAAGAAGCAGAGAGGAACCATGTGGCCTTTGCTTTTATGGGTAAATTGTTTCTTTATTTGCCACTACAGGCTCTTGCCACAAAAAAACTTTTTGGTTTTGGGTTATTGAGGTGGGTACAGTACCCCATGTGTTCTACCAGTCCCATAATGGAAGATATTTGCTCTAAGTGGCATTAGGAAATGTCATTGAATCATAATTGCTTTTCCAAATCACCAAGATAAATCAGATCTCCTCCTAAAACAGGCTTTGACTTCAATCTAAAAATCATGATGAAGAACTTTATTCATAATTCTCTTGTAAAACTAATTGTACCAAACCACCAGGACATAAACTTTTAGATAAAATGTAATAGATATACATATAAAAGCAAGAGTACCCTAAATACCCTTGAAATCTGGACCTACGCCCCAGTGCTTTGTCTTCTTAGCCTGGTTCAAAGCTGGCCTACACCAGAAATGCAACCTGACAGCACAGTCAGCACTCAGTTAAAACCCAGACATGTATTTATGCCTATAGATACCACACACCACACAAACAGTGTTCACACTGGCTGCTGCAGGTGTAAGCAGCCCCAGCTGATCTGCTTGCCCATGCAATCCAGGAGCAGAACCTGTTACAAACCCTCCGTGGTCACAGCAAGGTGACCAGAAGTGATGGGGACATGCCCCAGAGGCCCACCTTGTTCTTTCCACATTTATTTGATCTGTTCTAGAAGATCCCTTAAAATTTTCCCCTGGCCTAATGTCTCCTGACTTCCTGCACTTTTTCTGCATTTTTTCCGCTGATCCGCTGAGCCAAAAACACAAAGGAAACCTTAATACTGAAAGAGGCTTGTGAGGAAGATGGAGAGCTTTTATCAGGATTGCAGGGACAGGATGAGGGACAACTGAGTTGAACTGACAGAGGGCGTGTGTAGATGGGATATTAGGAAGAAATTCTTTATTGTGAGGCACTGGAACAGGTTTCCCAGGGAAGCTGTGGATGTCCCATCCCTGGAACTGTTCAATGCCAGGCTGGACAGGGCTTGGAGGAATCGGCTCAGCTGGAAGTTGCCCCTGCCCATGGCAGGGGGTGGAGCAAGATGATCTTTAAGGTCCCTTCCAACCCAAACCATTCCAGGATTCAGAGAAGAATCTCCTTTCTTCCATAAGCAAGGAGCTGGCACTTCCAATAAAGCTGAACTGGTCAAGCTGATTCAAAAGCTACTTCTCCCCAAGTTTAAAAGCCCATCTCTGAATTCTGAGATTGAGAGCAGGAAAAAACAGAGGTTCATGGTTGGGAACAAGGTAAAAACGTATCTTGAGGCCACTTTCCCATTTCATTCTTACTGAAATTTGCCCAGCTCCTGAGTTCCTATGCCTGAGAACACACAAAGGGATTGGTGTATCCTGGCTCTTGGCAGCAGTTTTGTGGTGAAGGGATTCCCTTGGAGAGTTGCCAGTTTCTATCCATGCAGATATGCTTCCAGCCAGTGCTCCCCAGAATCCTTCAGGGAACTGCAGGAGCAGAAGAGAAAAAAATCACTTAGGAGGAGACAAAGTTCACCTTTCTGGGAGGCCAACTGTAGTTAAAGAAATAAAAGGAAAGAAATGGGTTTTAAATTGCATGGACACCTCATAGCAAAGTCTGACTGCTGGCAATGAGCTGAGAAGATTTAAGGAAGAGAAAAACAAGCTTTGAAACTTTAAAACTTCAGAAAAGTCTAAATAAACTCTAGGTTTGATCTCTCCATGGACACTGATTTGAAATGGCTGCCCAGGTGTCTCTCACCTGCCACCACAGAGCAAAATCACCTTGTTAATTGATACTTACTGCAAAATATCTACAAAGGCTGTCAGCAAAGTCTTGCTTTTGTACTCAATGCCGTGCTTGTCACAGAGGCTTTTCACCAGGGGAGCCACTTTCCAGTAGTTGTGCCGAGGCATTGTGGGGAACAGGCTGCAGAATGGGATGAGGGAGAGTTATTGCAAGACTTGGCTTTCTCCCTGGCCCAGATTATTCCCATTTTTTCCCCCAGGATGATACTCACTGGTGCTCGATTTGGAAGTTGAGGTGCCCAGTGAACCAGTCATTGAACACAGACTGGTTCACATTGCAGGTTGCGTGGAGCTGGGAGGGGGAAAAAAACCCAAACCCCCAGATGATTTAGATTTTATTTTCCTGCAAGTCCAACAATTGAATCCCTAGCAATCACTGCCCACCCTTATCTAGCATAAAAATCAAAGCAAAGTCAGGGATTGCAGCCATTCCCTGAGGAATTCAACACAGTCTAGACTAGCCAGGTTGAGTTTTTTAACCTTGATAAAACAGGAAACTGCTGCAAACCCACTATGTGGAATTATACTGCTGAAGGCAGGATAGATGTGAGCAAAGCACTATTTACATATTCATTTTTATCAGGCAATTTCCTCAGATTTATCTGATCTGTAGTAAACCTGCAGCCTGTAGGGTACAAATAAAGGCATCCCACTTTGCTCTCCTTTAGTTGGCCTAAAAAGGAGATTGGCTGTTATACCACCAATACTTTTCTATAATAGGGAGTTGCAAAAAATATGTCAAAGCCTTTCAGTGAAAAACCAGGATTTTTAAAATCTAGATTTCCTGTTTTCGAACTAAAATTTTAAATGGTTTGAATATCACAGAAATGTTTATTTAATGAATGGAAGGGCAAACCTCATCAACAGCAAATCTAAGAGAATAACAACATTGCCTTTGTTCTATAATTTAGACCAGAAGACCCCGTATTCCAGAAGAAAGGAGCTGCTCACCTGAGTAGACACCCAGTCTTTGTTCTTGTCATAATCAATGCTCATTGGGATGTGATTCATCTGGGACACCCAAATAAACCAGGTACTCTCAATGTACCTGGGCAGATAAACACAGAAACTCTTGTCATATGTCTGATCCCATCCAAATTTTACACTAAAACACTTGGCTATGTCTCTTTTCAAGTAAAAAAAAGCATTTCTGGAGTTTAAGAATCACTCAAGTTGTAACTGCAGATATCCCTGAGCAGCCACCACCCCGCTGAAGTTAAAACTGCTTCTTCTGGCCTATTTAATTCTGAGAAAATCTTGGGTTTAGTTTTAATTTTTTTCTTTTGAAGCTCAGTATGGGTTACAGATATTAATTATGGGGGCTCTGGGTGTGCTCTGAGTTACCTGGACAGCCAGTAGTATATCATGAAGCTTTTAAATCCCATTAAAGGAACGTACATGAGGCAGACTCGGATGTTGAAAACCACAACCAACATCAGGTCCTGTAAAAAAAAACAACAAACCCAAAAAAACAAACAAACAAAAAAAAAAAAACAAAAACAAACAAACAAAAAAAACAACAACAAAAAAACACCACAACACCAAACCCAAACAAATCAGGATAAAAATCAGCCTTTGTTGATGAAATATCTCTACTCCATCCTCTCCCTTTTACTTGAACTGCAACTTAAAAAATGTTCTGATACGCAAATTTCCGGATTATCAGGAATAAGCTCCCTTCTGCATCAAGGTGGGTGTGTCCCTGTGTCCCTGAAATACTCCCACTTAACCATCAATAACTGCAGACAACAGCCCTGCTGTCACACTCTGGGTCTGGGAATTTCCTGGTAACTTATTTATGCGCTAAAAAGCCTCTTCTAAACAATTTTGTTTCGTTGCAGCAAGCCTAGAATCAGCCTTTTCAATCCTTTTTTTCTCTCTTACCCCCCAGTCACCTGACCAATAGGAGGTGAAGGTGAACACAGTGACATCTTTGGAGTTTTCCAGACAGGGAAGAGGTGCTTACCAACCACTTTTTCCTCTTGATTGCAAAGTAGAATATTGACAGCTGGAAGAAGGGTATGAGGGCAAGTGGAGCCAGCACTGAAGAACAGAACAGAAAGAGAGAGACATCTGTAATTTCACTGCATCATAAAAATGATTCTTCATTCCAGTGGAAGAAACATTGCTGTCTTCCACTCATATTAAGCTCAATGCACCCACATAATCTCCTCCTCTTTTCTTCTCATCACTTCTCTAGCTCTTCCCCATCTCTTTCTTCCCTCTGTTTGATACACCCCCATGTGGACCTCATAACCCAAGCACGGGACCTCCTTTTAATGTGAAGGGAGCTCTCACTTCAATGGGAATATCTTTAAAAACCCTTATTTTGTGGGGGAAGAGATGCACTCGTGGTTTTAGGGGATACTCACAGATGAAATACTTGTGCTGGTAATTGTAAGGCATGAACTTCTTCTTCTGCTTTCCGAGCTGAAAAATGAAAAGATATTGAAATATTTACAAAAAAGCACAATTAAGTTTATTTCTTCGCCTTGTAATTTTTTACCAAATTGCACAGAAAGTTTCTTAACACCACCCCAAACTTTCGTGAATATAATTTTTCAAAAGACAAAACAGTAAGGACCTAAAGCAAACTACTTCCAGAGCTCCAGTCTGCACTGGATCAACACTAAAGCAAAAAATAAACCGGATAAACAAAACTCCTGAAATCCACTTTGCCTATCCATAGTATGCCTAACTCTGATCCTGCTAAAAAGCAGGAAGATGTGAGAACTGATTTCCTACATTTTCACTCCATCAAACCCACTGGAGCACAGCCAGCCTGCTCTGGATGCTCATGCTCCTACAAGAGGGATCTTTCCCAAAATCCCTGACAAAATCCTTCCCATCTGGAGCCAATGGTTATCTATCAATAAGCATTTTGTATCTCCCATTGCAGGAATCTTTCTGGGACAGCAGAGCTGGGATTTTCCATGTGCCTTCAAGAGTTTCTTCAGCAGGTAGAAGAGGGGCATTTTTTTTTTAGAAGGCTGGTACATCTCGCAACCAGGCCGTTTCATCACCCTATGAGTAAAAGGAATTACAAGGAAAAGAAAAGGCAAACGAGCCCTTGCCTATCCTGATGCTATCAGAAACCATAATGGGAGCAGGGAGGATCTATTCATGGTTTGTCTTTTTATGAAAGCCATAAAATTCAGGGTTAGGAAATCGTTCGCGGCGTTTGCGTTCGGTCCGGGGCAGCTCCGCCCGCCCTGAAGGATTTGGGTGCCGAACGGCTCCTGCAGCCAGGAGGATCCAGAGGGAACATCTGACTCACTAATATTCTAATGCAAGTGGGCTGACTCACCCCTGGAGCTGCCTTAAGGTGCTTGCCCTTACTTAAGCACTGATTTTGGGCCTTTGCGTCTCAAGAGTGCGTGCTGCAGCACTGGAATAACACGAGACTCTCAGATCTTGGAACACTTTGGGAATTGTCATAAATGGAATAGAATAAATAGAATAGTCTGGGTTGGAAGGGACCTTAAAAACCACTTGATTTCACGGCGCAATCTGGATTGTTATTATGATATATCAGCTATATATCACACTCTAGCTTTCTGCCATTAAATCTGCTTTTCCAGACCTCCACGGAGAGAGTCTTTCCCAGGCTGAAGAGCAGGGGGTGCATGTTGAGGTCGGGGTCCTTGCGGAAGCAGTTGGGCTTGGCGTGGTGCTGGTTGTGCAGGTGGTTCCACCAGCTGGCAGGCAGCCCCTGCGTGGGGGAAAGGGCAACAGCGGGGATTCAAAGCGGAGCAGTATCAAGGATCCCATCTCTGTTTATCACAATTCCCTCACAGGCGACCTTGCCTGGGTTTAGGCACACTCCCATCCATTGCTTAGTCCAGATTAGCCCCAGAGAACATTCCCACCACTACCTTCAGCACGTTTATCACCACGATCTGCAGGAGATGATTCCACCTGGGCTTCCTGAAGACGGAGCAGTGCCCCAGATCGTGCTGGAACCAGCCCATCTGGATCTGGGAGACAAAAGGATCACTGAGGGAAGAGAACTGCTTCATTGCAATCATTTGCCTTGTGAGTCTCTGTAACTTCACAATGTGAGTTTCATCCTCCCAATGTGTGGGAGAGATGCTCACAGGACTAGGAACTTCCATCCTGGCCACTGTCCACTAGAGCTGCCCAATTCCAGGTATTAGTTTCATCTGGAATATAGGGAAAGCAGCGAAGCATCACTGCAATTAACTTCACTGTCACAGCAGGGAATTCTGTTGCTGCCATCACAAGTAATTAATCTCCAAGTAACCAGCTAGGAAGTGGAATGGTTTCCAAGCCTGTGGCTTCACTGCATTCCGAATTTCCATAGAAATACCAGACTGCCCTTTGAGGGATATCTGCCTTAGCAGATATTAGGCAAATAAAACAAATTAATTATATAAATTAGCTCATTTGCACCTGCTCCAGGTGGATCTGAGCAAACTTAAGCATTCAGTGTTAATAAGAAAATTTTGGGTTCCTCCCTCCACCACACCCTTCAATTTCTCCTGTCTAAGTGCCACAAATCCCTATTCCCTCCTCCCCTACACCCACCCTGAAATGAATCCTTTGCTTATATGGCTGAATTTACTAATCCAGCAGAAAATTATTCAGTGGGGACTCATAAAGGACCCCAAAAATACCAGAGCCATCTGACAGAAGAAACAGAGAGACAAAAGTGCAGGTGAGAATGAAATATTCCTTCTTTTTGCTGGGGTAAGTGATTAGATCGGCTCATCCCGTCTTGTGAAAGAGCCAGTTCCACAAGAATCCCACCATCCCAAGGGAGCAGCCTGTCAGCAAAATGAGATCTGCTGCAGGCAACAAAAATGGTGACGTAGAACGTGCTTGTCATCTTCAGCCAGATAATGGGATCTAAGGAGAGGCGATGCCTGAGACATTCCATTAATCCTCTCCACCTGGAAGAGCCGAGGGCTTCTGCAGCACTGAGCACCCGTCAGCAGTTTACCTGGGCAGTGCTGAATAGCACCATGCCAGCCAGGAAAGGCACCAGGGATATGCCAAAGTACCAGACCACGAGCCAGGATGCAGCCTCCAGCACGAGGAGGTGAAGGAAAATCAGGAAGAAGAAGAAGTAATTGGGCCTCAGAAGTCCCATCCTCTCAATGGTGCAGCGCAGCTCACGAAAATCCTCCAAGAGGGATTTCTGTGGGTAAAGAAAAGGGTTTTCTATGGGTAAAGTGAATATTAATGCACTATTTACCTTGAAAATGTCATAGTGCAGGGCCAGAAACCCCAAAACAGCCACAGGAGTTGGAGGAGATATTCTGTCAGTAGGGTCTCAGTGCCAAAAAAAGCGTGAAGTCAACAGACTTTGCTTTGATTCTGAGACATCCCAGTGAGGAGAACCACGCAAGATTTGAGTCTCTGGCACTCATTCCTTGCTCCCAGGGGTGGATTTAGTGATGCTGGGACAGTCATGTTTCCATGCCTGCCCATCACCACCTCCTGCCCACCCACAGCATCAGGCATGCTCCCTCAGAGGCGATTTCTGCTACCTCTCCTGTTTTCCTTCTCCTCCCATGCTGAACCCCAAGCCATTCCCACTGCTGGAATCTAGGGCACTCACCTTTTTATTAGACTCAAAGCTGGGTTGATCTGGTGCCAGCTCCCCAATCAGCAGAGATTTCAGGTACTTTTTCACCAGGGACTTGTCGTTGTGAAACGCCACAAAGGCATCCTGAGGAACACAAAGGGAGGGAGTGAGAGAGGGCACATGACCCAACACCAGAGCTAAGCCTCTCGTTTGCCAAGTCTGGATTATAACACAAAATCCTGCTCCCCGTGTCCATTTTTGTCTCTCCTGTCACTCTTTCCCATCGACTGGAGCTTGGACCAAGGAAGCTGGAGGTGTTTCAAGAGCCCAGATTTCATACAAACCCCTGGGCGAGGCTGGTAATAAACATGAAAGGGTTTGATGAAAAAGCCTTTGCAGAGGGAAACCTGTTCTTTCATCTGCTTATTTCAGCACAGTCTGTCCCTAGAAGGCTCCAGCCAGCAGCCCTGCCCTATGGATCGGACCCAGGTGCAGGGAATGAGGTGTGTCTTTGCCATGCTTGGGATGAGGCTTTGAAATCCTGTCTGTGTAACACTAAGGATATAGAAAATACATGCTGAAGCCTCATATTCAGCAGCACAAACTGGGTGTCTCTTGCAGTTCCCTCCAAGTTTCCAGACTGGTTGATGTTTTGGGGAAGTGGGAACACTTAATGACACAAAAGTGCTTGTCCAAGAACAATTTCAAATCCTAGTTTCAAGTCAAATATAAACAATGGAATAAAGGGTGAGATTCCAGATAAATCAAAATTCCCCTTTAGCACATGTCCTCAGTGGATTTTCCAAAAGAAAGAATTTTCTTCCAGAAAGAACTCAAAATCCTCATTTTGAAGAGTCTGATTTTGCTGATTTTGGCTGTGAAAATCAGCAGGGATGCGCACAACTCAAATATTCTCTACAGATTTGGTCAGGATTAAATCCCAGGAACAGGACAGAGGACTTCCTTGGAGTCACTTAGCTGGAGACAGCCTCTCTCTGAGTACTTTGGTGTAGAATAAGTCAGAACAGGGTGACTTTTTGGACATTTGAGCTTTTCTACAGACATCTAGTGACCCTTTGTCACAGTGACAAATGAACAACTGTGTCTAGACCCAGAGGATTGGGGAAACCTTTCCATCATGATTTTGTGCCCCTCACCCCCCTGGTCTTTATACGTTTTTATATTCCTCCATCTTGCCAGGAATTCTGATTTAATCCTCAAGTATCTATACTGCAGTTTGGAAACAGGAACCAGAATCCTTTCAAGCAGAAACTCCTATCCATGAGATCAGTATCACAGATTCTTATCACTGAAAGCCTCTTGGTCCTGCCTATTCTTTTTCCTCACTGCTCCTAGGCCCTGATTAGCATTTTACTAACATTAAGATTAACTTTAGAGATTAACTTTAAGAACTATCACCTACAAAGCACGTAACTCACAACATCTGACATCAATTAAATGTTCTGCAATGGCCTTGCCTTGTATTTTCAAAATAAACCCCACAGAGGAAGTAAAATTCTCATTATGTATACACTATTATGAGTTCTAGAGTAGTCAAGACCTGTTGGGAAAAAAATCCTGGATCCTGGTTTTAGGTGAAGTGCTGCAACAGTTATTTTTTGACACCTTCCAGTCCTGCTTTTCTATGTGGATTTCTTAGAATATATGAAAAAGTAGGACTTTAAAAGCAAAAAGAATGATGAGGATTAGCAAGGGCAAGACAGAAAGTGTTGTTAGGATGCCACACAAATCCACATTGAATCCATGATTTTGGCTACTGGTTGTGGTCCTGTCTTCAAAGGGATATAGTACATCTAGAAGTTTGAAATTACCTTCAAGATCAAGTAAAATCAGATTGCAATTATTACAAGAATAAAAGCAAGTAAGATCAAAGGTCATTTTTTAAATACATTCACTGTGGTGAAAGCCCCTGGGTGTCTATAAATACAATGATGTAAATTGTAGGTTCTTGCAGGAGCTGGGAGGACATAGCTTGGGGACAAATTGTTCCATGCATTCTGCATTCTTTGACTCCTTCTGTAAAAGTCCAGTGGCAGAAAGTGCAGGAGATGGCACCAGGATCTCTGGGCTGGCCTATGCTCTGAAGGTCAGTGAACTTGGGAGAAACCAAACAAGACTCAAACCTCTCCTTTTTCTTCCTCTGAGATCACCAGGTATTTTTCTGCCCCCGTTTCAAGCAGGGTGCAAGGGATGAAACGTGAAAAGTAAATGATCTAGTCCATTTTGGGCTGGGAGTAAGAAGTGCTATCCCATTCTGCATGCTGAAACATGAGGAATTAAGACAGCCCAAGCAACTTTCTTCAAATCAGAAAGTCTTGTCGTGACAAGAATTAAATCTCCCACATCACAAGTTTATGCCCATGTTTCCAATGCTCAGATTTCTGCCTATTCAGAAATTCAATGCCTCCTTTCAGCATAGTCTGGGAGATCTGCTTAGAATTTACTTATCCTGCCAACAAGCACCAAATGCTTTTAGATAAATCCTCTAGATCAAAGATTTTTGCAGGAACCCCTGGAAGATCCGTGTTCAAATATATTTGTAGGATTTTTCCTTATGTCCTGCAGCCCATGGGCATCATGCTGCTTTCTCAGTCTGCTCTCTGAACGAGCACAGTGATGACCACCACCAGAGAGGATTCCCCCACCATGTCCTCCTTCCCTGCCACTGGAACCACCTTCCTCCACTGCTTTCCCAGCTCTTACCGTGGCATCCTGCCCGGCATAGTGGCCGATAACCCGGCTGCCCCCGGGATGTCTCTTGGAAAACTGGCTGACATCATAAACCTTCCTGTCGATCACCAGCCACTGCTCCTGGCCTTGACCGCGGCCGTTGTGGATCCTGATCTCTTCCCAAGTGAAAAGCTGTGGAAAGGCTGGAATGGCTGCTGTCCCCTTCTCGCTGGGGCCAGTCTGTGGAGCCATCCGTGCTGGAATTCTCCGGTGCCAGCTCCGTGTCCAGGCTGAGGGCGGCCCATCCTGGCCTGCCCGTTATACAGCCCCACTCCAAACCACTCCCTGCGCTTCCAAGGGCTGGTTGGCTCCCTTCGCTCAAACACACCCTTCCCAAGTTCCCTCCTCTTCCAGACTCTTGGACACACCCATGAGGAGCCCTGCTCCTTCTTGTCCTTTCTGAGCTGCCTTTGCAAGGTGTGACTGCACCACGGAACACAAACAGGAATAAAGACAGAAATTTGGGAAGACCGCCTGTTACTTCTAAATGGCCTCATCACCACCACCCAAAACCTTCAGGTTGTCCTTGGTCTTTGAAATTTTCTGTGTTGACCCTGGCATACTAAACTAATGTGTCTTTCTTAAGGAAATAATTGATTAAAATACCACTGGGTCAGAGTAAAGAAAAAACACATTAAGAATGATTTTTTTATTTCCAGTTAATTTGGCTTCTATATTGATAATACCTTGCATACAGTTGGTTTCAGAGTTTCCTGTATGTTCTTGAGCCATGCAACCACCTAATTGTTCAAGTAATTAATTCCTGAGTCTATAACATTAAAATATTTTGTAGTAACAGCAGTAGTAGTAATAATAGTAATAAAAATAACAACAATAATAATAATAGCAATAACTGCTAACACCAAGTTTGGCTGTAGATTCAGAAACCTGTGCTTAAATGCAATGTTGATATAATTTACTTAAACACTACTCCTGCAAAAAGCAAGTCTAAGCATCTCAGACATTGTGAAGATCTGCTGTGCAATAAAGAGGTAAAGAGTTCTCAGCTGTAATAAAATGCAGTGACAAGGCAATGCCAAGTTTCCTAAGAACTCACATCAATTTTGCAGAAAAATTTAAGCAATATAAATTAAATATTGCCCTGCTTGAGACCTAGCAGTGTTTTAATTCTGGTTGGGTTTTTTTAACCTGAAATTCCAAGCCTTGGGTGCTTTTGAGGAAGGTGCAAGCAGCAGGCAGATGTGGTGCAGTCTGGGGTGGTACAGATGGGGTATTTCCCTCTGCAATGCAATACTGAATTAAATCCTGAGTTTTCCTCTTCACCCCAAACCTTCTATTTATGTTTCCAAATCTCTTAGGTCTATAACCCCAGATGTGGCCTGCAGTGATGCCCAGTCACTGCCTGAAGCCTGACCAGCAGCAGGTCTCAACTATCTCTCATGACAATGAGTTTCCCAGACAATTCACACACTGGGATTCCAAGAAAACTGGTTGTTGTGTGAGCTCCCAGTTCTGAGAAGGACTGAAAACTCTCAGCTGAAGCTGCAGACTTCAGCAGGCAGGACAGAAAGATAAAGAAAGATAAAGAAAGATAAAGATAGATAAAAAAGGCAAACTACTTTCTTGACCAAGGCACCTCAGCAGAGTGAGGCGTTTTCCCTGTCTCCCAAGAACAGAGTGGGCAGTTCTCTGGTTGACACAGAACTCCAAATTATGCAATTCTAAGTCTTCAAATCATGTAGCATCTTGCAAATTAATCAGTCAAGCCCCAAACTGCCATTTAAAAGTGCCTAGCATGTGGCAATTGGTGAACCACCCAAAGCAGAAGAGAAATGTGACTGCTGGTATTCATCAGAAGTCAGTGATAAAAGAATGGGAGGAATAATTTCTACCCCGCTCTCACATTGTATTTCATAACTCTTTATCTTGCTCTAAATAAAAGCTGAGACTGTCCACGCTAATGATGTGCTCATGTTATATGTATATGTGCAGAGTCTTACCTAAATCAATGTTCAGTACTTGAGGTGGTGGCAATAAAATATGCAACAGTTTGCGCAATTTCCTGCAGATGCAGGGGTTTGTGCACATGTGAAAATATCAAGTTACTCCATAGCTGGCTGAAAGTACAAAAAACCCTTCCCATGGCCCTATATTCAGACTTGTACATGTAGCAGCTCCTTGAAAAGGAGGAGATAAAAAATGTTGGGTTTGGTTTCGGTCTATGAGGAGATGCAGGATAAAGAGCCAAGAATCCAGGCATGTATTGGAGTGAACAAATAAGGGATGTCTCTTGTCAATACCCACAGACAGTAGTTGTGACTTCCACTGTTAACACTGTGGGCGCCAGCATCCACCAAACTGGTGGAATTAAGTTTGGGAACTTGTCCTGGTTTAGGGCAAATTTGGGAGGAAACCTCCAAAGAGGTTCCTCTGGAAAGCAAACCCAAATAGCCCCTCCTCTCAGCCGGTCCAGAAAAAGAACTTCCTTGGAGAAAAGTGGAAAAAACCTATTTCTTTAACAAACAGTTGGTTTCAGAGTTTCCTGTATGTTCTTGAGCCATGCAACCACCTAATTGTTCAAGTAGTTAATTCCTGAGTCTGTAACATTAAAATATTTTGTAGTAACAGCCGTAGTAGTAACAATAGTAATAAAAATAACAACAACAATAATAATAACAATAATAATAGCAATAACTGCTCACACCAAGTTTGGCTGTAGATTCAGAAACCTGTGCTTAAATGCAATGTTGATATAATTTACTTAAACACTACTCCTGCAAAAAGCAAGTCTAAGCATCTCAGACATTGTGAAGATCTGCTGTGCAATAAAGAGGTAAAGAGTTCTCAGCTGTAATAAAATGCCCACAAACGCAAAGAATGAATAATATGAAACAATAAAACAATAAAAAGAGAGAGGACTGAGGCAGTCCTTGCTGTGGGTGCAGCTCAGCTCCCTCATCTCTCACCAGCCCCACTCCCTCTGCAGCTCCAGGCCTGGCAGCCGCAGGTGCCGGCCCTCGCTGCTCCTCTGGGTTTGTCAGTGCAGAGCAGATTTAAACAGTCCCAAGGAAAAGGAAAATAAACAGTCCAGGGAACTTCTCTGCCTCAGCTGACTAAAACTAAGAGCACAGGAGCAGCCAGGCCGTGTGGGAGTCAGGCAGTTTTCCCAAAACAAACTGTGCTGCTTCTTTCTCCCCCTTTGCTCCCAGAACCATTTTAAAGGCACAGAACTTAACATACAGCACAAACAGAGCAGGGGATTGGGGATACAAGCATCATAAAGTCACCCTGGGACAGAACTCTAAGCTGATTGTCCTCTGTATTAACAGTGTGTATAAATATTTATTGTCTGAATTCATTTAGGCATCAGAGGGGCCATGCAACACCCACTGATATTCTGTTGAATTGAAATCCCTTCCCAATGAGAAAGCAGAAGCTGCCTCTCTCTATCTTATCCATGTCACCAAAGGGATTCCAGAGGCACACGGAAAAAGCTCAGACTGTGAAAGGCATAGTCCTGCTCACCCAGAGAAACTGTTGAGAAACCTGCTAAAGTGAATTTCCACCACACTTGGTGTTCTGCAACCACTGCCCACACACCTGCCCAAACACGTGTCCTGCGTTCCTGGGAGCTGCCATGGGTGCACAGAGCTACTCCACAGCCCAGCTCCCGTGACTTAGAGGCTCCTTGCACAGGCACTTGACACAGTTTCCCAGATTTCCAGAAGGACACCAGCTGACTGCTCAGCTGGCAGTTGCTGCCTCAGCCCTTTTATCCTCTGTCACGTAAATGTTTGCGGCTCGCACTTAATCCGCTGGAGAGAAAGGATCCGGAAATAAATCCGGTACTGAGATACCCCAGAGCATTTGGAAGTGGTTGATGATCTTAGAGGTTTTTCCAACATTAATGATCCTGTGATCCTGTTTCTAAGAAAATCTTTTTCTGGAGAGGATCTTTAGGTTCTGAGTAATATTGTCTTACATTTTACAGGGCAGGAATACCTCCCAAGTGGGGATCCTGGGCAAAACTGGGTGGAGAATCTCTACTTTACAAAGTGTAGAGTCTCACCAGAGTTATTAGATAGAATAGACAGCTGTGGGTTGAACAGGTCTCCAGAATTAGGTGTCAACAGTGGAGAAAGTGGGAAAAGTGTGACCTTGGATGAGTATCTAGAGGTACACCTGTACTTCCCTCTGGAAGCAGAGCTGAGTCTCTGCCCTGTCCTGGCTGATCTGGAGCCATGCAACAGCATCTTTGATCAAAGCAGAGATGATCTGAAATGTCTCTGCATCAGCAGGCGAGTACCACCTAATTTATATAACATAGCTTTCCTTTGAAGAGTTTGTCCTCAAACAAAGGAATGTTCAGGAATGCTCTGCCCTAGAGTGGCTCCGAGGAAATTACCTGCATCCATCCACAGTCAGCACACACATTCCTGTGCACAGTGTCTTGTTTTTCTTCCTGGATTTCGTGGACTCTCCTTCAAGACTCCCTCTTCTGTGACTGTGATGTGCCTCTTCCCAAACACAGCCAGGAAATAGAAAGAATTAAAACTATTTTACCTCCAGCACAAAACTTAACGGGAAATCCACAATTCAGGAAAAAAGCTGCATTCAGAAAGATCTTTGCAATCTTTTCAAGTGACAAAAACTCAAGTTCAAAAACTTTTGCAGTTGGCAAAATTTTGTTTTTGGAAAGGAAAAAAGAATCCAGTAGTTTACTGCCTTTGATAAAAACATTAAAAAGCACCATTCTGGGTTAATGAAATACCATCCTGCATCTCAGATGGAGCTACTTATCAGGAATACCATGTCCATTGAAATAGAAAGAGAAACCTAAAGCAAAACCAAGGGGTTTTTTTATAGACAAGAGTCAAGTGTGCAATGGAGACCCTGCCTTGAGGGGTTTCATTTGCTCAGATATTTAAATTTTTTTATTATTTTTGTTTCATCCCTTAGTCCAGATATCAATAGTAAATTAACACAGGGTTTTTTTTTTCTCTGTGAAAACAATCTTCATACCCTTTGCAAAAGAGGAAAAAAACCCACCCATGAAAAGCCACGGTTTCCCTCCCAGTTTTCAATTACAGTTTATGAATAAACAATATAACCCCAAGATGTTAATTAGAATGAGGGCTAAAATTAGGCTCTGTAATAAGCCCCGTGAACCTTCTCATCTAAATCTCCCCACAGAACAATAAATTGCATTAAAGCACATATTATGTACATTTTTTTTCAATTCCTATGAAATAAACCCTTTGCACCCTTCAGCTTCATGAAAGTCAGAATCCCAGGGGCTCTTCTGTGGCTTTAAGATCTAAATTAAGCTGATCTAAAGTTATATATTCTGTAATTCTCCTCTCCCAAGTGCTCTATATTGTTACAAAGAATAAGACACACCATGATCCAACACAAAACTGTTAAATGCCTGTAACAAAACCAATTTTGTTTTCTCACTGTTGCATATTCAGTGTTGTTGTTTTGTTTTTGTTTTTTTTTCAGACCAGGCAGCATTTTTGTCACATTTTCTGTGCCCAGTGCAGGGCACACACTGCTTACAAACTTCTGAATGCTCTGACTGCCTGAAATTGGGCATCTACAGAAGAAAAATTCCACAAAAGGTGCCCATGCTCCAAAGTTTGTTTTAATCCGTGGTTTGTGCAACCCTAATTAGGAACAAAGTGGCCTAAGCCAGGATTAGAACACCCACGGTGGTTCCTACACACAGAGCACCTTCCCCCATCTGGCCTTCCTGTGGGCCTTGGGCTGCCTTCCAACCTCTGCAGTAAACGTGGCACAGCCAATATTTGGCCATAATTCCTTCCCTGGCCTTCACCATCTGCATCTGACCTTCCTCAGCCACATATTTTGGGGTATATTCTTAGGGCAAGGTAAACATTTTGCCTCAGACATTTCCCTCATCCTTCAACTTCTACATCCTACCCTCCCAGCAAAGGGCACCACTCGTAGTTTTCATATTTTGCTACTCCTTTTGCAAAATTTAATTTTTCTTTAACACTTCACCAATTACTATATTGCTACAGTTGCTACAAGTAGCAACTCCTACTTTTAGTTCCATGACCTTTTCACTACTCTTTCTATTCCCAATCTGCCTCACAGGTTGTCCCCCATCCCTCAAAAAGCTCTCATGAGTTTGTTTCTCCCCTCTTCGCTAGGGATCTAAGTCCCATAATTTTATACTTACTCCTTTATTTTGGTAACTTTGGGATATTTGCTGAAGACAGAGATACCTTTGGCTTTCTAGCCTCACATGTTTCTGATCTTCCTCTTGGATGAAGGGAGAAGAGGGAACAAAACAAAGAAAATGTCAAAACCTGAGCTCATTGCAGCATCTCCACTCACCTTTTATTTTACTTGGGCAACACCCAGCATTTCTTACCTCACCTTGTTTCTTTTTCCTAACCGACTGGGAGATGATCCTGGAAACGAATTCAGGCTCACTTGTTAGAACATTGGCATCCCTTCTTGCCAGAAGAAGTTATCATTCTATCTTGGTCTGCAGCTAAGTGTTGGGTTAGTGCTCATCTGAAAAGGTCTATTATGCAGGAGGTGACCTAATTAGGATAATACTGCCCACAGGCCTGCCCTGATCTCTTCCTGAGTCAAAAGCAAACATTATACAAGGAATTATCATCCATAAAATTGAGTTATTCTTGAATTTTTATATTACCCTTAGAGGATAATCTAGCACTGCTCCTGCTAATTGGGCTAATTAACCTTGGTACTAAGGATTTGCACTTCCATATATCTTGAACTGGTATTGATCCATACTTCAGCTGCTGAATATATCTTGGTTACTCGCAGATTGAAGTATTATTCTCTGCTCTAAAACTTCTCATTTCATGATCAAGTCACTGCCTCTTCTTTTATTTGGCTCAGGGAATGCTGACAATTTTATTCTCTCACAAAAAAAAAAAAAAAAAAAAAAAAAAAAAAAAAAAAAAAAAAAAAAAAAAAAAAAAATTAAATTACCAAACTGACAAGAGCCTAAATGATGAGCTGCAAAAATCAAAAAGCCAAGCTGGTTCTTGTGAGCAAAGCCAAGGAAGATTACTGTGGACCAGTCAGACCTTTGGAAGTTTTGCCTAAGGGGTACCATCATTTCATATAAGCTGTCATGGGTATATAATTTCTTGTTGCTCTTTCGAAACTATTCTTGGTGGAAATTCCTCCCCATTTACTGAACATTTAATACCAGTCCCTGCAGGAGATGCAAATCCCAGAGAAATCTCTTTCAGTGTAATCCTCTTCCTTTCCCACCCATAAACAGTGTTGCATTACTGCACTTGTCCTCTACACCTGACCTGTTAGGAAATCTCTTTATATTCCTTATAAAAGAATCTTGGGAAGCAGCAAATCCTCTCATTTATGAGCCACTCAGCTGCATTCATCATCTACCTTGTGCAGATCTGTACAGTCAGCTTGATTTCCCCTGCTTTTTTAAAGGTGGGGAGAATTCCATAGAGAACACCATTCCCCTCTTCAGGAACTTGAGATAATGGTGCAAACACATCCACATGTTGAGCAATGACTGCAAACCTGCACCATTAACAAGTCCAAATAGTGAGTGTTGGGAAGGGGAAAACTACAGCATTTTCCTCTTTTAGTTGCCCTATCACCCTTAACTGTATGAACATCACCCTGGCATTCTTATAATTCCAGCTGCTCCATTGCTGAAGATGTTTCTTCCTGATTTGGAAAAAGTAATTTATTCCATGTTGGAGCCACCTCTTTGTCCAATGATATTCAACTTAACTGGATAATCTTCAAAGCTTTATGAACCCCTGACATCTTCAGGAACAATATCTTCTTCTCCCTGCCATGGGCCAGGACACCTTCCACTATCCCAGGATGCTCCAAGCCCAGTCCAACCCAGTCTTGGACACTTCCAGGGATGGGGCAGCCACAGCTTCTCTGGGCACCCTATACCAGGGCCTCACCACCCTCACAGGGAAGAATTTCTTACCAGTATCCCATCTAAACCTCCCTTCTTTCATTTCAAGCCATTCCCCCCTGTCCTGTCACTCCACGCCCTTGCCAAGTCTCTCTCATGACCTGATCCTTCCCTTCTGATCCTCTGGGATGTCCTCCTCCCCTTCTGATGTCTGACTGCCACCCTGTGGCTATTCCACAATGTTCAGGTTCCATTTTTAAGGCTAAAGGGTTTCCACTAGATGGCAAAATTGGGGGGCTGCTGTTCTTCCACAGTCGTGTATTTCAGTGTATTTCTTGAGCCTGGAAAACTCTCTGGAGAACTCTTCTCAAGCCTGGAAAACTTGTAGAAAACTCAGCACATGTGTATCTGGTTCTGCTGAGTCAGGTCCCCTTACAGTCTTACCCTTCAGGATTGTGAATGTGCTCATCTGTGTCATTTTTCCTGGTTATCCAGGCATTTGATTCATCGTCTCCTCTTTATTGTGGCAGAGAAAACACAGGAGAAGCACATTCTGGAGAAAGAGGTTTATGGCAGTTCTCTCTCTGTAGCTGTGGACAGGCATTTGTTCCACCTTTTACAGCGTGAAGACTCTGGCACAGATGTATTTTACTCTGATGACAGCAAAAATTGGTAAGATAAGGAATTTTATTAATAGACTTTCCTCCATCCACAGTTGTAATAAGAGGGAAAGAAATGGAACAGGAAAAAACCAAGGTAAAACAGTAACAAAGGCCCACTTTCTTTATGGTCTTAATCAACAGCTATTTAATGACTGTATTATTATTCCCATTACAATTTTATCCTGTGCTTAACAACACTCTTGGCCTGAGAAGATGCATTTTTTTCCATTCCCTCAACACCTCATCCTGATTTTGGATGTTGACTGGGAAAAAATTCCTCAAAATCAACCCATCCCTCCTGGATTCTAATCCACCAGTCCCTGGGGGACCAGGGTGACAGAGCACCTTCCTTAGTGATGTGGCAGGTGCTACGTCCTGGTTTGGCACCTGTAGCGTTGGGGCAGCAAATGAAAAGATTCCAGGAAAGGCAGCAAAACTGTTCAGTAGATTCCACAGGACTGGGGTGTGTTTGGAAAGCACATCATGCAAGAGAGGGAGACCAGCAAGGTTCTGGTTGAGGTGTGCCTGTGGATATACAGCTGAATGAAAAGTGAAACACTTTTAAACAGAAGTCTGACCCCCCCCACCACCTTTCTAACTTCCTTAGATTTGTCTGCTGCTCAGGCAGGAATGCCTTACTCTCCATGGGCCAGGAGTCAGGAATTCTCTCCTTTAAACAGATCACCCAGAGGTTCAAAAAAGCCCAAAGCTTCAGGCAATCATAGAGTGATTATGATCACCCTTCACACAGAATCTTTGTAGAATGGTTTGGGTTGGAAGGGATTTTAAAGCTCAGCTCATTCCATCCCCTGCCATGGTTTACTGTATTCCACTAAACCAGGCTGCTCCAAGCCCTGTCCAACCTGGCCTGGAATGCTTTTGCTTCCTTACTCACTCTTTTAGGGATCCTGGGTATGGATGGGACAGGTTGCTCTCTCTTCTGACTCTCAGTAATGGCTTCATAACTCTCCAAAATCTGGCAGGGTGGAAACCCCTTGCACATCCTCCATGGAATGTCACCAGGCCAAATAACACGGAGGCTCCCAGAGATGTGGAGGGCAGCATTCCCCACGAATATGGCACATGGGAAAACTTCCACTTTCCTGTTTCCCTACCTCAATTAGGGCTCTAACTAGATCCTATTCCTAGAGAACTGCCTGAACTTCCCCACCCCACCCACATATGTACAAATTGGGTCTGGGAGCTCCCTGTTACAAACAGGGATTTGAAAACACTGAACCTACCCCATTCCCTAGAGCTTCCACATTTCCCTAATTTCCACATTCCTTGATTTCATGCTGTCCCAACTTTCTTAATACACTCACAACAAGAGCCACCCCAAAAAGCCTATGTTAGATAAGAAGCTTCCCTCCTATATACTCAGCAAATGAAGGATCAGCAGATGGAAAGGAATCTGTTCCCAGTCCCAAAGCTGCACCCAGCTTGGTGGGACACAACCTCCTCCATCCAGCTTTTCCCCACAGAAGAGGAATGAAAGAAGCACAAGAAAAAATTAAGAGCACATCTTATTAAAAAAAAAAAGGGAAATCATATTAATTACATTCATCCATGAAATTAAGTGGCACCACCCCCCCACCTCTGGCTTAGCCAGCTCTCCTCAGTGCAGGATCTTCAGGGTGATCACCACAGGAGGCAGCAAGACTGGAGAATTCCTCTGCAGGGATCCACTGCTGCTTACTTATGTAGATAAGCATCGAGCCAGAGCTCCCCTGAATCTTTCAAAGAGCTGCCAAGAGAGAAACAAGGGAATGAAACCCATACTCCAATGGAGAGCCTCGTGGGGAGAATTCCCATCTACAGACGAAGAAGCAAAGGAGATGATGAAGCCATTTGGGTCAGAAGGGACCTTTAGAGGCTGCCCCTCCCCTTCCACATCCCTCCCCTTTTCACTCCACAGCACAGGACAACCCTCGAGCTGGGAACGCAGCGGGTCAATACTCACTGCACGATGTCTGCGAAGGCCGTGAGCAGAGGCTTGCACTGGTACTCAATGCCATGCTTGGCACACAGGGACTTCACCAGAGGGGCCACCTTCCAGTAGTTGTGCCGTGGCATTGTGGGGAAAAGGCTGTGGGAAAAGGAGGTGGTGACTCCGTGACATCCGTCGCCACCACGCGGAATTCCGGCCCCTCTGCTGTTCCTAATTCTGGAAATGCCCCAAGCTCCCCTTATGCCAGAGCCATGGGTGCTCTGCAATGGTTCCCTTCTCATGTCCCTTCAGGGTCTGTGCTGGGAACTCTCCCCCTGTGCCATGCAGCTTAGATCTGAAGTGGTGCTGGTGCTCACTGGCGCTTCAGGAATTTTCTTTTCCGAGTTCCTGCTCCGCCCCCACAAAGAGAGCACAAAATTAACCCGCATTATCTTTTGTTCCTGTCTCAGCTGATAGAGGGACCTTGGAGGCTCTTCAGCCCTGGTGTAACTAGCACTGCTTGGAACTACTCCCAACCCCTGTTTCCACTCACTGGTGCTCGATCTGGAAGTTCAGGTGGCCGCTGAACCAATCATTGAACAAGGACTGATGAACGTTGCAGGTTGCCTGGAGCTGAGAGGGGAAAGAAAAAAAAAGACGTCCTGTTTTAAGTATTATTTTAGCAATGCCCCTTCTCAAACACAGGTTTCTCATCCCCACAGGGATTCTGGCTGGACACAACAGCTCCAGGAGTTATTTCCAGCCAACACGAGGTGGCCAGGCTGAGATAGATGAACTTTACACACCCAGAACTGTCAGATCTCCATAAATAAGGTCTCACCTGGGTAGAGAACCAGTCCACATTCTTATCATAATCAATGTGCATGGGGATGTGATTCATTTGTGTGACCCAGACAAACCAGTTGCTTTCTATAAACCTGTGCAAACAAGAAACCATCAGAGATCACACACTCATGATGTGACAAGTCAGTACAAAACACTTGTGCACACACCAGCTGGTTGTTGCCTGACGAAATGAACACCAGGAACCCCAAACATCTGTTCAGATCAGACCTACAGACACCTTCCATCTCCTGCAGCCTGACAGCAAACCACCCCTGTCCCACTGAAAGGATCAGGAGAGAGAAGAATAGGGAGTGAAGAGAAAAATAACCAGGGAGCTGGTGAAAAGCTGACACAAAGGACTGATACAAACTGGGAAGAGAAAAAGTTGGAATTGTAAGTTGGATGATACCTGACTAACAGGTGGAGCCCCAGGGTACCCTTCAGCCCCAGGAAGGGCAAGTAGGTGAGGAAGAATCGGATGTAGAAGGACAGCATCCAGGCCAGGTCCTGTAGTACAGTGGACAGGGAAAGCTTCATTAAAAGGAAGAACTTCTGGCTTCTGAATTTACCATCACTCCCTTTAAAACCTCCCATAACATCTTCTGCTGATCAATTTTTCCTCCCCAGCCTCATACCAAAGCAACCTGACACCAGCCATTCCCTGTGCTCAGGAACTATCCTGGTTCCATGAGGCCAGCAGAGGGCAAACACCAGACAGAACATGCACTAAAGCACCACGTTTTCCCCTGGATCTAAAGCAGAACCAAGCAGTGAGAAAACCAAAACCCAGAACACCAGAGAACACCTTTTGTTACCCAGTGGATCTTTCACAAAGAAAGCCTTCAAAGTGGAAGATGCCCCTTGGCAAACACCATTCCCAAATCTACACCCACATCCTTTGTTGCAGACACACACAACTCCCAGTAATTCTGGCACTGGAATTCATCCCTAAACTCAGGAGAAGCCCCCCTGGAGCTGACTCACCACCCACTGCTTCCGCTGCACTGCGAAGTAGAAGACGTACCACTGGAAGTAAAGGGGCACCAGCGCTGGGGGACCGACTGAGGGACAAACAGAGCCATGAGTTATCCCAACAGGATGGGATGGAATGGGAAAACAAGGGCCAGAGTGGCTGCTGCCCGTGGAACTGCAGAGGGGGAGGTTACTCACTGATGAAGAAGTACTTGTGCTGGTGGTTGTAAGGCATGAATTTCTTCTTTTGCACACCAAGCTGTTAAAATGTACAAGTTACTCAGGCCATGAAGACACCTGTGCAAACACTGCTAAACTTCCAGAAGATGTCCTACCCAACCAAGCCAGCACACACCATCCCCTAGAACCTCGGCCTGGATGAGTTTTCACCCTGCCCTGGGTGCAGAAGGGGCTGGGCAGTGCCTTCTGGGCACACACATAGTGACCTGCACAGGAAGCTCTGCCCCTACAGAGGGCACAAGCTGCCTAAAAATGCTGAAACAGAAACCCATACAAACAGTTTGCTGACAAAGCAGAGCTCCAGAATTAAAAGAACCCCAAACTGTGGTACTGTTATGATACTGTTAATGAAGATGGCAGTGTGTGGAACTCTCACCTCCTTGCAATTAGTCTGGAGAACAGAAATGAGCATGTAGACATGACACTGTGTCCACAGGAATGAGGGTGAACAGATTATCTTCCCTCTGAGGCTGCTCATTTTTTAATGTTTGCTGTACAAACATAACAGATCAAGCCACTGCCTTCCTTGAGGAATGCCATGATAGCCCTGCACATATTCAAACTAATTCCCAATAGCCCATTCCTTAATTTCAGTGCAAATCAGAGCATTTAAAGTGACACTATGAATTTACATAGCTTTTTTTTTTTTTTTTTTTTAAAAGAAAGAAAAATGTAACACCANTAAAGGACAGCAAATGGTAAAGCCAATCAATTAACTGCAGAGCTGTAGCAGAAACAGAGCTGGACTGCAGATGGGAACCACTGTGACACCCACTGCCAGGCTGAGGCCACCAAAATAGCTTCTTTGATCAGGAATTGTAAAAGTTCCAGACAGCCCTGGCTTGTCATCTGCTGCTTCCATCCTCAGATTGCTACAATTAGTCACCCTGATCTTGGTAAAAGAGAACAACTTGTTATTCTGATCTTCACAAAGCTGAAAGCCGCTCATCAAGGGAAATCTGAACTTGTAATCATGGCAAATATTTTGTTCTTATCTCCCAATGCTGCAAAAGTAACTTTGAGTGATGTTTCAAGAATATAAAGATCTCAGAATTGCTGGAATATTACTGAGGAATGTTAGGGACTAGTGGAAGGCAAAGCAATAAACTCAAAGTATATAAAATCAAATTAATTAGTGTCCAGTCTCTAAACTCGCTGCAGCTTCCCAGATTTGAATCCTACTGCTGTCACCTCCCAGCTTCCCCCAGGTCTCACCTCTACAGAGAGGGTCTTCCCCAAAGCAAAAAACAAGGGATGCATGTTGACATCGGGATCCTTCCGGAAGCAGTTGGGTTTGGCGTGGTGCTGGAAGTGGAGGTGATTCCACCAACTGGCCGGGGCTCCCTGTGGGAATGGATGAGAAGGAAGTGCCCTAAAGAAGGTGGATCTTCTGCCCTTAGCTCTCTCCTTATCCTGGGGTTGGTTTTGGCTGCAGAGCAGGGCTCTGGCAGCCCCTCCCCACACCCAGTGCTGACCTTGAGATGGCCAATGACAAACTTGTGCACCCAGTGGTTCCACCTGGACTTGCTGAAGACTGACAGGTGTCCAAAATCATGCTGGAGCCAGCCAGCCTGGGCCTGGAATTAAAAAAAACCAACAACAAGTGCTGCTGGGGAAGAAGAACTGTCAGGAGGGTCTGTGTCTGAAAAGGGCTTTCTTCTCCCACTCTCGCCTTCCTCACAATGTATCCCTGGATAGCAAAAGTGCTTCCAGTGCCAGGGCCCAATCCCAGCTCTCCTTTTTCACTACACACCAGTGCACTCCAGACTCTGCCTAATGACTTTTAGTCCTAGACAGTTGTTTCCATGAGGAAGGGAAAACAAGTCATGGGAAAAAAAAAAAACCAGCCGCAGAGCTGAGAACCAGCATTTATTCCCTCACAAAACTGCTCTGAAATCGGCAACAAAGTCTCCTTTAAGGAGCAGCTTGCTGCTGCCTCCTCCAAGCACTTGTAATTCCGAGGGGATCAGCTGGCCACGGGAGGAATAGCTGGGGCTTTCAGAGCTGCTCTGCCCTCTCCTCCAACTCCCTGCAAGTTCCCATGGGAACACAGTGGCTTGGCCCTGCACGCTGCCTTGGAGTCCTGGCACCGTGGAGCTCAGGAGCGGGACACGGCTTTCATCGTGTGGGGAAGGCTGGAATAAGGAAGGCTTTGATGGAATATGGGTAGGAAAAAGCAAGGTAAAGCCTGCTCTACCACAGCAGCATGTGTAGTTTTGCCCTTTCAGTGAAATCCAGAGAGAAGCAGGATTTGGAAAAGCCCACGATGATAAGATTTGTCCCCTTCTTATGGCAACAAGCACCCAACTCCCAATTTTGGCTTTTTGGGCCTTATTTTGCGTAGTTGCTCACCTGGACAGTGCCCAGGAGCATGGCAGAGAAGAGGAAAGGCACCAAGGATGCTCCAAAATACCAGATGATGAGCCAGGCTGCAACATCCAGCAGCAAGATGTGGCAGAGATAGAGGATGAAAAAGGCGTGGTTGGGCTGCAGAAGCCCCATCTTCTCCACGGTTGCACGGAGCTCACGGAAATCTTCCACCAGCTTTTTCTGTGGGGAGACCCAAAAGCATCCACTGGTGGGAAAATGCTTCAGGAACGTTAACAGGAGCCTGGTTTTCCCTCTCAGGGATGAAAAGGGGAAAAGCTGAGGGTCACCTGCAGACATATCTTTGCTAAAACTACAAATAACGATGTGAAACAGAGCTTCAGCCAACAGTGATTCCAGGAGATCCTATGATCTGATGTACAGGGAGTTCTGCCTGCCAGTCAGAGAAGTTAAACAGTGTCATTTCAACCCCCAAACCAAGTTTTTTATGACACTCACGTTCTTGCTGGGCTCAAAGCTGGGCTGATCTGGTGCCAGCTCCCCAATCAGGAGGGGGTTCATGTACTTCCTCACCAGTGCCTTGTCAAGATGAAAAGCAATGAAAGGATCCTGAAACACAGGCAGAGGAACAGGATCAAGAAAAGCCATCATTCAGGTGCCAGCAAAAGAAATCTATTCCATGATATGCTGGACCATCCAAAAGATTCCTCTTGGGGAAACCAGTTACTTTCATTATTTAAATGTGGTGTCGATCTCCATGGCAACCAGGTGGAAAAACCCACTAGTGGCTGTTATGACTACGTATCCTGTCCCTGTATTTAAATTGCAAATCCTGTAGGCACACTGTAGCACTCTGGCATCTAATTCCTGATCTCCCATTTGCCTCCTTTTAGACATTTCTCTCCTGATGCCCAAATTAGCATATTTTTACAGTCTCCCTCAACCTAAGGATGTGGGGGGTTTTAACTTACTGGGACAATATTTGCTTGCTGGGCATCACCTTGTAAGATTCCTGTACCATGCATTGGTTATCAATATAATTATTAGTCCATCATCATGTGCTTTTAACACGAAATGTGCTTTGAAAAGATCTCTAGTCAGGAAAGGGGTTAAATAAACTGGCTGGTGTTGCCAGCTCTGGGTCAGCTGTAGTATCCTCCCTGCTCAGGGTCACTGAATAAAGGAGGGAAAAAGAGAGGGGAATCAACATTTGGACTTTCTCATTGGAAAATGGGAGGGAAATGGAGAGGAGTACATGGGCAGAGCAGGGGAGGATGGTACCACACATTTAGACCAATCCTTTCCATGGAGGCTATAAAACCTGGAGTGCAATCCCAGCTGGGAGCTAAGGGACAGCTGATTACACCTTCTAGAAATCAAACAGCAAACCAGAGGAGTTCTTCCTTCACTTTGCATTTTCTCCTGGTTTTGTGGAGTCTTCTTCTTTTGATCCCCAGGGGAAAAAAAAAAACCCACTGGAAAATAAATCTTGGCAGGGATTTCTGAGTGGTCAGCAGTTCAACTGCACCCAGCAGTGGCACTGATATCATAACCCAAAGAATGCAGCTGGCTGCAATCCCACCACCCAGACCTGCACACTCCATGGGCTGACCTTTTTCTGTGTCACAGAAACACAGAATGTTTGGGTGGGNTTCCTGTCGATCACCAGCCAGCGCTCCTGCGGCGCCGGCCCCCGCCCGTTCCGCTGCCCGATCTCCTCCCAGNAGGCCCTTCAAAGCTCATTTCATTGCCCCCTGCCACGGGGACCTTCCAGGTTGCTCCAAGCTCCACCCAACCAGGCCTGGAACGCTTCCAGGGATGGGGCTCCACCACCGCTCTGGGCAACCTGTGCCAGTGATGGGGCTTTGAAAATGCAGGTGTGCCCCTTGCCCTCACTAAATGTTGCAAATTCACTTCTTATGTTTGGCTCTAAATGATATTCATACGATGGGATCTTCACGTGGAGATCTCAAGTCCCATCCTGTCAAGTCCATCAACACCATCCCAGAGGTAGATTCCCTCCCCATATCCACCCTTGGGTCCCAACACAGGCATTTGGAGAAATTCATGGAAAAGGCACAAGAAGACAAAGGAAGGAAACACCGCTGGCAAAGGCACCCCACACCCAGCTCCAACAGCATTTACTCCGCTCTGCAACAGCCGCTGGCACCCAGACAAGAATGATCCATGACGTTTTCGTGACTGAAATACGACTTTCAGTGATATTCTGCTCTAGTGCCATCTCTTGGGTTCGGGAAGTTCGAGCAGGGTGAAGGCACCCGTGCTTGCAAACAACAACTCTGTCACCGCGTGTGCCACACGGCCGGCAGCATCCGCCACTCTTAAAAAAAATTACCGAGGGGATTTGGATTTGGTTTTTTTTGGGGGGAGGGATTATCTTGATTTTTTATTTATTTATTTTATTATTTTTTTCCCCCCAGCTGCGGTTTCTCGTCATTCCTCCAGCAGCGCTTCCTTGTACCGACAATCCCAAACAATCCCCGGCCGAGCGTGCGCCCTGCGCGCTCCCGGCGGCCGCGTGTGTGGAACAGCCGAGAGGATCCCGACGTGCCACACACGGCTCCCCGTCCCGCTCCCGTCCCCAGGGATCCTCCTCCCGCGCTCCTCCCTCCTCCATCCCGCCCTGCCCGGGCTGCCGGGGCCGCAGCCGGCCGCTCACCGTGGCGTCCTGCCCGGCGTAGTGGCTGATGACCCGGGAGCCCCCCGGGTGTCTCCGGCAGAAGTGGCTGATGTCGTACACCTTCCTGTCGATCACCAGCCAGCGCTCCTGCGGCGCCGGCCCCCGCCCGTTCCGCTGCCCGATCTGCTCCCAGGTGAAGCGCCGCATCTCCCCCCGGCCGGGCTGCGAGGAGCCCTCCATGGCTGAGGTCGGCTCGTCCCGACCCGGCTCGGCTCGGCTCGGCTCGGCCCGGCCCGGCTCCGCCTCCCCGGAGCCCCCCGCCCACTGGGCTGCGCTCGCCGTGCGCCCGCCCAGGGGCCGGAGGGGGCGGCCGGGATGCTGGGGCAGGCGGGGATGGGAGCCACGGGACGGAAGGAAAAGCTCGGGCTGTCCGGGCTGAGGTGGCTGCCGGAGTCATTTTGGGTAGAAAACCTCTCTGAGAGCAGCGAGTCCCCCAGCACTGCCGAGCCCGTCAGTCACAGAATCACGGGGTCGTTGGGGTTGGAAGGGAGCTCCGGAGATCATTGGAATGGAGCTCCGGAGATCATTGGAATGGAGCTCCGGAGATCATTGGAATGGAGCTCCGGAGATCATTCAGTTTGACCCCCTGCCAAGGCAGGGCCACCTGGAGCGAGTGACACAGGATCGTGTCCAGGTGGTTTGGAGACTCCAGAGAGGGAGGCGCCACGTCCCTCCTGAGGTCCCTGAGCAGCCTGTCCCAGTGCCCTGCCATGCTCAATGTGCAGAAGTTCTTCCTCACGTTGAGGTGAAACTTCTGGAGTTTTAGTTTCTAACCTTTGCTCCTCTTCCTATTGCTGGGCACCACGGAAACACGTCTCCAAATGCCACATACGTGCAGCTTTTAAATCCCCCCAGCTGATTCCAGCACTGCCCCGGACAGTCTGTTCCAGGGCTTGCCAACCCTTGACAATTTTCCCTCATATCCAGCTTAAACCTCCCCTGGCACAACTTGAAGCTGTTTCCTCTTGTCCTGTCACTTGTCACCTGGGAGAGAGACCCATCCCCACTGTCTCCTCAGTCCTTCCAGGGAGTTTCCCTTCCTCACACCCAAGTTCCTTCTTTTGAACCACTTTTACAACCTGTCTCTCCTTATTTCTAGTCTGATTATGACTTATCTCCCTACCCTTGATTTTGCTTCCCTTTTCCAGCAGATCCCTTCCTCTCTTCCATCTGTTCTGCCTCTCCCTTCCAGCTGCCTCAGCCTCTCCTGTTCCTAAGGCTCCTTTTGGCTGCTCATGCCTGGATATGCAGCCAGAGGGAGAGAAGGTGTTGCCACAGGTAAATCACATCAAAACCCTGCAGATGATTTGTCAGACAGCAGAATAACCCTGGAAGAGTGCATGATGCTAAAACAGACCAGTCCTTCTGGGTGGGACTTCATCCATACGAGTTACAAATTAAAATTCCTCTCCCCACACTCATCATCTCCTTTCCCACAGCAGCACCAGCCTTCCCCGTGAACTCTCCTTATTGATCCAGGATTTCTTTGTTTCCATTCACACCTTCCAATCTGACCTAGTTACAGCAATTCTAGTTGAAGGTAACCATAGAAACAAAGAGCCACCAGGCTGCATCCCCTTGCGTTCTGAGCATCACCTGATGGCTACATCATATCTTGGAATTCTGTGCCTGCAAAACACTGGATCAAACATTTCTCTATTTCCTTCCCTTCAGCAATTCCCATTAATAAACATTAACAGATGTTTAACATCTTTTTTAATGTAACAGTTATATTCAGAGCAGTAATTATTTCAAATTCTGGTTTTCCCTATCGTCAATTGCACAACAGAAGATTTATCCTAAATTTAGTCTATATTTATGACCTTCTATCATAAATATGGGGGACACACAGAGACTGGTTTTCTTTTTCCTATATTTGCTAAAAGCAAATAAATTCCATCTTCCTACACAAGTTAAACCTTTGGATACTTGCTTTGAGGGATCTTAACAGGCTAAAAGCACCACTAAACTTGATAAAACCCACTCTTGTTCCCTTCATGAGCTTCCTCTAGTTTCAGCAGCTATAAGGACTGTTAATGCCTTATTAACACATTTACCCAGACAAATTAGTCAACAGCCCTTGGAATTCTCTTCCAAGCTCCTTTCTGACATGAAATCCCTGGCTGTGATTATTTTCCCTTCAGCAGATGATTGAAGACAAGCTGTGGAGGCTCCTGGAATCACCCAGCCCTAAGCAGTGAAGGTTTCTGTGTCCTGCCAGTTGCCAGCAGTGGTTGTTTCCCCTGCCCTTGCCCCCACTTGGGATCTCAATGGGTGCCTCAGAGACAAGAACGGGACCTTTGTCATGAAAACTGCCAGGGAAAAAAAAACTGCTGCTGTTATAGACTCACCAGCATCCTGCATCCAGCTGGGATTCCTGGCATCATTCCCTGCTGGAGCACAATCAACCAGGTAAAATGAGTCCTTCAGTGCCCTGACTCCTTGTTTTAGCTTCACTGCTTCCACCTCCATATCTGCTGTCACCATCAGGCTGTGACCCAGCTCCCCAGACTACCAGGAACCACCAAAAATCCAAGGGGAGGGAAGAAATGGGCTTTGGTTCAGTCCTCTGATCTGCCTGGAAATCTGGTGCTGGAGATGACCAGAATTTGGAGAAGATATATTAAAATTCTTTATTTCACTACCATGATTTGGCTGGAACATGCTTTAAAATACCCAAGTGAGCTGCGTGGTGAGGAATCAATAAAGATTTGGGCATCTGGTGACCAAACCAGTAATCAGGGAAAGAGGGAGATGGATTGAAAGGATTGCAGCCTTTCTTTTCTCCTTTTAGAGAAAATTAGTTACTATGATGGATGGTGAGGTCTGAAACCACAGCAAAAAAAAAAAAAAAAAAAAAAAAAAAAAAAAAAAAAAAAAAAAAAAAAAAAAAACAAAAAAATGGAAAAAAAAAAATAACCANTAACAAATGCTGGAAAACAGTTTAAAAGGGCAGAGTCTAAAAGAAGACTCGGTACTTGGCTTTGGTTCATCCTAAGAAAAACTGAAGATCCCAGGCACAGGGGAATTGTGGTGGCGTGCTTTACAAGCTTCTGTCATCAGTGCAATTAAAACAGCCAGGCTGATGAAGCAAATGCAGCAGGAAACCACTAATTTAGTCATTGTGTTACTACCAGGGAAGAGCCTGAAACTCCTGACAGCTCCCCTGTAACACCATTCCTACACCAGACTTAGGATCCACTGCAAGGGCCCGTGGAACACCAGCAGAAGGGGGAGAAACTGGAAATATCCCCTTTATTCTTGTTTTATTGTTGGGAATGAGCTGGACTACTGGAATAACTTGGCCTAAATGAGTTAGTGTTGTACCCAGAACTCTTTGCTTGGGTTGCTAACACTTCATGCCCACAATAAATTCTTGATTTGCCATACAAACAGTGCAACTTCATGGAATATTTGCTCAGCACTCCCCTCTAGTAACTCAACTGACTGTTAAAATTTAGACGCAAAAAAGACTGAGATTTGGGAGGATTTTGCATCTTGACAGGAAAAGCACCCAGGAATTACTCTGTGTAAGGGAGGAGCTAAAAAGAAGCTTATCTTTTCTCCTTCAGAAATCATAAATTCAGATTAGCAAGTGAGAGAGAGAGGTGGTGATTGTTTAGAGTTTTATACTTTTGAAAGCAAAACCTGGATAAGGAAAAAAAAAAAAAAAAGGAAAGGATACGACGATAACATGGGAATACCAGTAGGATTTACACTAGACATTACTAGAAAGCAGCATCAGAACAGAGCATTTCTCTCCTTATTCCTGCCCTGCTGCAGTGTCTGCTGCTTTCTGAGTGTGATTCCCTCCTCTGCTCCCCTGGCAGCCGGAGCAGTTTGTGCCCTGACCCTGATAATCCCACTGGCAGCCCAAGATCCACTGCAGAATGTGGAATCCCTGCCAGCCATGGCCACACAATGGGGATTTCTGTTCCTTTGTTGGTTGTTTCCCTCATAAAGTTCCTCAGCTCTCAGGCACTCTCTCAGGACTGGGGAAAAAAAAAAAAAAAAAAA
>VWYO01009036.1:218415-231108 GCA_013400275.1 Rhadina sibilatrix
AAAAAAAGCCCCAACCTTGAAACAGGAACAAATTAGAAATAAATTGTTTGTTGTCTGGAGTTCCCCTCAAAACCACCTTCCTCAGAAGTGCATCCAGAGAGCATGTTCTCCCCTCCGGGTGTGTTAATGAAATCCAAGCTGCCTCAGAGCTCTTTCCACAACGTGCAGAGACCAAGCAGGAACAGGAACTGATGGTCTCCCATGGCTTCTGACGCCGTAGCAACAGGAGGCTCCGTGTGTGACAGAATTATTTGGCAGAACCTTCCCTTTCCATCAGCCCCCATTTCCCTGTGTCCTGTGGTTATTTTCCATTCTTTTCCTTGAAGCACTGAGCTGCATTTTGGCCCTTCTGTCCCTTTTCAGTAAAATCCTCTGAATGAACAGCTTTCTCCCTCAGAAAGATGGGCTAGGTTTTGCTTTCAACTGCTTAAACACAGAGCTGCTGAAACAGGAGGAGTTTGACTCCTGTCCCCAAGAATTTAACTCCAATATCTCCATTAGCAACCAAAAAGCATCTGCTACTGCAGTTGTCTGGAATCCTTGAAAGGGAGGCTGAAACCCAGGTTGGTGCTTCCAGGATTGCTGGTTCTCCTCCCACCTCCCCACCCTACATTGCATCCCACACTCCGTGAAGGCATGGCCTTAAAAATGCTCTGAAATTGTTAAATCAGCGCCCCAGGCACTAAACCAGGATTGGCATCAGTTTTGCAGCTTCCCCGTGGTGAGCAACCATTTACAGCCAGAAAACCCTCTCTCATTCAGGGGAAGAAAGGCTTGGCCTTGACCCTGTGTGGGTTTAGATTGGGTTTTAGGAGAAAATCTTTTCTTGTCAGGGTGAGGAGGCCCTGCACAGGTTGTCCAAAGAAGCTGTGGCTCCCCCATCCCTGGACATGTCCCAGGCCAAGCTGGATGGGGTTTGGAGTAACCTGGTCCATGGAAGGTGTCCTTGCCCTTGGCAGGGGAGTGGAATGAGATGATTTTTTGAAGTCACTTCCAAACCAAAGCATTCCATGGGTCTCTGATTTTTTTTTTTAACACAACATCCGAGTCTGGGCCAAGCTGTTCTGGTGTCACCTCATGCACAGCACACAAAGGCAGGGACACTTTGCAGTGTCTCTGTCCCAGAGGTGTTCAGGAATGTAAAAGGAAGTCCTTGTTCTGACTGCTTTAGGCACTCCCAATGCTCAAGTGCAGCTCATATCTCAAGTACACAAAGCTTTTTTTCTCAGCAAAAGCAGCTGGAATAATTCCCACATCCCAGAGAACACTTTGGCTTATTTGGTCAGTAGATCACAAAGTTGGGAGGTCGTGTGCCAGTATCAAACAGCATTTCCCAGGGATTATCTTTTCCCTATTAGCTTTTTATCTCCTGCAGTACAGAACTGAGAACAATTCCAAAATCCAGGTGCTATCTTATACTTGGGATCGACTAGTACAGGAGCTTCATAAGATACACATAACAAAAATCCAATCCTTCCATCATCTGCAGGATCTTCAGGCAGTAAGCACCCAGTTGGTGACCCCCAAAGACTTTTTTTTATTCCCAGCAGTTAAAATGATACTGAATCAACATTTTTTAACATTTCTTATGTGTCATCTTCTCTCTTTTTCCCTTTCTTCCCCTTTTCCTTTACACAACTGCAGAGCCTTGCAATAGACACAGACAGCTATTCACTACCCTCCTCATTCTGCTTTTGCTTCCTCTTTCACATCTTCTGCAATTGTTCCAGAGAAAAAAACCAGGAATCAGAGTCAGCATTTCAGTGACACATTTCTGGGTCTGGGTTTCTATTGATTTTGGTGGACTTTGAGCCCGAGGTCGTTGCCTGGCATTTTTGAATGCTGATGGAGGGCAGCTCCCAGAAGGGTCAGCTGGACACAGGGAGCACCTTCCAGTCTGCTCTTTATCTTTAGAGCCAGAAGGTAGATATTATTTGGTCCCTACAATTGTTAGGCAATGGGACAAAGGTGGAAAGGCTGGAGCATGGTTCTCCTGACTCCTGTTTTTAACTTTTTTTTTTTTTTTTTTTCCATGCTCTCTTAGCACTTCATGGAACCAATCTTTCCTGTTCCCCCAGGGGAATTCCAAGAGCTGACTCCAGTTCTGTGCAGCAAGGAAAGGGCAAGGACAGAGTGAGGGTTTCTGACCTGGGTCAGCTTTCTGTCCCAGCTGCTGTCCTTGGGGTTAAAATTCCAGCTGCACCATGTGAAAGGACCTGGCCAAGATCTTACTACGAGCATCAGGCACCTGGTGCGATGCAAGGCAGACAAAAATATGTGGAAAGGGGAAGGAATAGAGAAAGAGCCAGATAAACTCAGGAATGCCAGGATCAAAATGACTACACAAACAAGGCATTATTCTTCTGAAAAGTCACCACTTTTTCCTCAGCTGTTTTACTGCTGGGATCTACAGGCCAGGCCAAAACACCCAGGAGTATTTTTTGTGTTTGCAGTCACATCCAGCTTCAGTCACCACAGTCACCCCCTCTCTTGACTTGCCTCCAGGAGCAGACTTTCCAAGGGTATTTATATCCTATGAGGGATTTGCACAAATTCCTCTCTGCCTACCTTCTAAGGGAATTAACAGGATTTAAGTATTTAGTTGCTTAGAAAGAATTTCTTGAGGTGCCTTTCACCATATGGCTGGATGCCATCCCAGGTCTCACCGTTCCCAGGACAGCAAATTCATCAGGCTTTAGTGGAATTAATGTCCCAAAAAGTGATCACAGAGCTGGAGGTCACCCGGCCCCCCTCTTCCACAGGTTCCACAACTGTTGGAAGTGGGTGGGAATAACAGAGTGAATAGGAAGCACATCTTATTCCTGGATCTCACACAGTCCCTCCTGTTTCCACTCCAGGATGCATTCCAGGCCTTCCACATCAATCCCACCTTGGTGCAGAAGTTTCTCAAGCCCCTGCTTATTGGAGAGCTGGCTCCGGGGGAGCCCAGCCAGGACCGAGACAAAAACGTGAGTATTTATTCCTCAGCTGGGGTTCAGGGTGGCTGTTCCCAACATTTTTTCCCTCTTGGCATGCTCTCCAGAGAGGGAGAGAAGTTCTCAGCCACTGAACTTCTCCATGTAGAGCATTTTCATACTATCATGGATGCAAATATGTATGGAAAAGAGGTGACACTTTTGGCTGTACAAACCTTTTCTTTCCCACAGAGCCACCAACAGCCAGTTTCTGGCAGCCCATTCCAGGAACCCAGGCTGGACTGAGCCCATTCTGAGGGGAAATGGGAACTGAGACATATAGAATGGGAAATGTGCACCAGCTCTGGTGACCGTGATCCCTTCTGCTGCTCCTTTGCTGGTGACCAAGCACCAAAACACAAGTCCCCAGATGTCTCATGCTGGTGGCCTTGCTGAGGAGCAGCAGCCAGTGCCCATCAGCAGGGCAGCTCTGCATCCCTGCTCATCCATTATTCAGGCCCAGAGCATGGCACAGCCGGCTCTGGCCAGGAAACTCAATCCTGCCCCGTTGTTTGTGGCTGGCCATGATTGTGATATATCTGTGTCACTGACAATAGAGGGGACAAGGCTGGCACCCAGTGACCCAGGAATGCTCCTCATGGATGGCTGCACAGGAGCTGGCCCGTGGATTGAATGGATGATGGGTGATAGTGGGTGCTCATTATCAGAGCTCTGGAAACAGGCACAATAGCGCTGAATTCCGTCTTGCTCCAGCTTCTCCTTAGTGCTCAGGAAGGTCATTCAGACAAGAGCCATCAGGTGATGTGACACTCAAAAGAGCTTGGATTACTCTCCTGGCTCCAGGTCCAAAAGGTCAGGATGTGGGTTCTGACCGGCCAGGATGTTTATTCATAGGAATACAGGGCAAAAAGCTGGAATATGGAGCCAGGGTCCTTAGCATGGAGCTCATCCTTCCTCCATCCATCCCACAACTCAGTCAGGCTCACTTCCAAGCCTCACCCTGCTCTTGCCTGTGCTGTTGCAGTCCCAGCTGGTGGAGGATTTCCGGACCCTGAGGAAGACAGCGGAGGACATGAACCTGTTTCAAGCCAGCCCCTTGTTCTTCTCCCTTTACATGGGCCACATCATTGTCATGGAAGTTTTGGCTTGGCTCCTGGTTTCCTACTTCGGGACCGGCTGGATCACAACCCTCATCCTTGCCTGCATCCTTACAACTTCCCAGGTGACAAAGAGAGATCTTCCTCACTCTCCCAACGTGCCCTCCATCTCCATTTCTTTCCTGCTTAGCTCTGGTTCCCAACAGCTTCCTAACTATTTGATTTCCCCCTCATCCCAGGCCCAGGCAGGGTGGCTGCAACATGATTTTGGACACCTCTCTGTCTTCAAGAAGTCTTCCTGGAACCACATTGTCCACAAGTTTGTCATTGGACACCTGAAGGTAAAGGGAATTATGGAGCCAGGGAATTATGGAGCCAGAGAATTATGGGAATGCATCACTTTGGCCCTGGCAGAGTAGGAAAGGGAGGCTCTCAACCTTCCCAGAGTGAGCAGAGGCACAAAAAAAGTTGGTGACCACTGCCCGTGGAGCAACCTGTGATAGCAGAAGGTGGCCCTGCCCATGGCAGGGGTTTGGGACTGGATGAACTTTAAAGTCCCTTCCAACCCAAACTATTTCAGGACTTTCTGGGAAGACACAGTGACCTATAACTCGCTCAGAGTGACTCCACCACTTCCTGCTTGCTGCCCTTTCCAAAGTAAAACCCACTTCAGTCACAATCTGAGTCACTTTAGTTCCTACAAACAATTGGGTAATCCCAGCTTGGGAGCAGCTCTCCTCTGATTGAAAAAAACCTCCTTGTTCTCCTTTGCCCAGGGCGCCTCTGCAAACTGGTGGAACCACCGCCACTTCCAGCACCACGCCAAGCCCAACATCTTCCAGAAGGACCCGGATGTGAACATGAGGCACCTTTTTGTCCTGGGAGACACCCAGCCCGTCGAGGTAAGGAAAAGTGGGGGAAGCATGGAAAACTGCTGTCCGAGAGGGCCTCGGAGAGGGGTTGCGCAAATCCAGGAGCTGGCTCCCATTGTTAGACATGACTTACACAGGCAGGACTTCCAGGAATGCTAGAAAGGAAACGCTTAATCCAGGGATTTTGTCTGCCTGTGTTGTCTGACAGGAGTTTGGAGCCAACCCTTGGGCTGAGGAGCAGCACGGACTACTAATTACCAATCCATTTCCCTTCTTCTGAGAAGTGTCCCGGGTTAACTTGGGAAAAATAAGATGGGGTTGGGGAGAGAGCAAAAAAGCCACTAAAGGCCACTTCATCCTGCTGGCTTGAAGTACCAAGATGAGGGGGAAATACAGTGTTCCTCAGCAGGGAGTTCCAGCAGGAACATTTCAAAACTGACCTGCCATTTCCATAGCAAATATCTTCCAGCATCACATGATTTTAATTTTAATTCAATCCACCCCTCCAGAGCCAAAATATTTACTGCCTGCTTACAAAAACCTACCCAAAGCACTTAAATCATGGCGTTTTTCACAATGGAACAAGGATTTCTAGTTTTAAAAACAAAACCCCAAGGAAATGGACAAGCAGCAGAGACAACACAGGGAAATACAACATTAAAAATGTTTTTTCAGCCAGAATTTGTATTATTGAGAAAGAAGACCATAGAAGACTACTACTTAAAGGAAAACTGGATTTCCACCTCAAAATACCTGATATTAGGCCAGAATCAGTCTATCCCAATATTCTCACATTGGTATAAAATCCTTTTCCAAAGGATGCCAAGCACACAGCCCTGCAGAACTCAGCCCAGAGGGAATAATGTGCCTGATTTATTGGTGTTACAAGTCTTTCCTTCCAAAAAAATCAGATTTTAGGCCTATCACATTCATATTAGTAAAGATGGAGGTGCTGGCAGCCCTTCTCATGGACACAGGCATGGCAGAAGGTGAAGTGCCTCAAAATTCCATCAAGTAAATAGAAATTATCCTTAAAAATTGAGTTTACACCTAACACAATGACAAAGTCAGGACATCTGATCACAAATCTCCTCTTACCCGCTGGTGGGAATTCAGTCAAAAGTCCCTGGTCAATAAATTAAGAATTATGACAGAGAACCTGCTTTCACCTGGGAATGTCCCAGCCCCAGGCTGAGCTGTCTCTTTGTGTCCTGCAGTATGGCAAGAGGAAGCTGAAGTACCTGCCTTACAACCACCAGCATGAGTACTTCTTCCTCAGTGAGTATCCACCCTCCTCTCTTCCCTTTTCCTGGAATGCCACTTGTCCTTTCCAGCCCTCACTGTGTGAGCAGAGCGACTCCTCAAATCCCAACTCATTCCACCCTTCCTCAGGACCCTGTGCAGGTCCCAAGATCAGCTCAGGGATATCCAAGCACCTGGAACATTGCCCTGTAGAGCAAGGGAACAGCTGAGGCTGGGAACAACCTCCATGTGAGAGGCTCCATGGAAAAATTGCACGTTCCAAGTTCCATGGAAGCAGTCCCTCATGCCACACACCTTCCCACCCCTCTGATGGCCAAACCATTTCCCTTTGCCTTGCAGCCTTCCCGCCTCTGCTCATCCCTGTGTATTTCCAAATCCAAATCATCTCGACCATGATCAGGCACAGGTTCTGGGCGGTGAGTGAAACATTCCCTCCATCCTTATGGGGTCTGGCTGGAAACTGGAGCAGAGAGGGAGGCCAGGGGGCAGGCAGGAATTACCCAGTGTTCCCAACATCACCAGCAAGGACACGTTACCCAAGGTGGGCAAAGTGATGCCTGGTGTTTTCTTTGTCCCCCACCCAGGACCTGGCCTGGGCCATCAGCTACTACCTGCGCTACTTCATCACCTACATCCCGTTCTATGGAGTCCTGGGATCCCTGTGTCTCCTCACGTTTGTCAGGTAAGGGCTCAAAGGCATCCCTGCTGCTCTCCCAGCCCTCCAGTGCTGTTTGAGCCTGGCCTCAGCTCCGCTGTGTCCCACTGCTTCACTTCCCTGTCAGCATCTCCCAGTTCCAGCCCCTCTTCCTGCACCTTCCCCTGCCCCGTGATGGCCCAGCCAGGATCCTCCTGCCTTTCCTCATTCCCTGATCTCACACACTGCTGATTCCACTTTGCTCATGGATGGACCCTCCCAGAGTGCCTCATCCCACCCTCTTCCCAGCTGAGTACGGAGGTAATTCCATGCATGCTCCAAGCTGGAAAATTTACCACAACCAGCCCATTATTCCCAAAATTTTTGATGAAACTAGAAGGGCAAGAAAGAAAAAAAAAAAACAAACCTAAACTGCAAAATTGGATCATCTGCTCTTGCAGAAAACAAGCCTGCAACAAGGATGTTTCCAAGCAATTCTTTGTCAATATCCATCCAATCTGTGCTGCTCCCTGCAGAGATTGGATGGATAATTACCTAATGTCCCCATGCCCCCATGAAATTGTCATGATTTTTCCTGGTTTTGCAGGTTTCTGGAGAGTCACTGGTTCGTGTGGGTCACCCAGATGAATCACATTCCAATGGAAATCGATTCGGAGAAGCACAGAGACTGGCTGAGCTCCCAGGTAACTGGGAGGGGGGAAAAACACCCCTGACTCACCCCAAAATGGGATTTATTCAAAGTGTGTGAGAGTTACCACCACCCCCAGTGTTACCACCACCCCTTACTAGGATGGAGTGTCTTGTCTATGACTTCTCCCATAAAAGTGTTCTCCCCAGAGCCAGCAGGAATGCTGGGGAAAGACAGGGAATTCCAAAGTTCTGGAATTACTTTAACAATCAAAAGGTTACCTGCTTCTGAAGGCGAGTCCAGAGAGGGGGTGACTGTGGTGACTGAAGCTGGATGTGACTGCAAATGCAAAAAACATTCCTGGATGTTTTGGCCAGGCCTGTAGATCCCAGCAATAAAACAGCTGAGGAAAAAAAAAAAATGTGATTCTTCATTTTGGAGCCTATCTTTGTCCTTTAGTTCTGGAAGATGAGTGACTGAGTGCTCCCTTTCCTCTTCTTCATTTTAGAATAAATATATTCTTGATATTTTGGCAGTTCTATCTCCCTGCAAATCCAAGTAAAATGTGTGAGGGAGGAACCCAATCAAAAATTTGGTTGAATTTTAAGAAAAAAAAAAATCTAATTTTATGATCATTAATGGCAAGAATACCAAAGAAATATTCTCAGAAAATCACACTTAAGGCAAACTGGGCAATAACGACACGGGGATGGGGAAGCTTTGTGTCCATGCATTTTCCTCCTGTTTTTCCACCTTGGTACTGCTGTCAACCCTCTGATCTACAGTGGGAGAGGCTGAGATTTAAGAATCTGGGCTTGGGCTGCTACATCACTTCAACCTTAGTGAGAATTTGGTTACCTAAGGGAGGATTAAAGCTCCCCTTGCTGCACAGCAGGCCTAGCAAGGCAGGCTCTGCACTCCCAGAGCTCAGGGAAGAGGAATTTTCCCCCTGGTTTTAGGATGAGCCATCCCCAGTCCTCAGAGTTTTCTCTCTCCCTGGCAGATGGCAGCCACCTGCAACATTGAGCAGTCCTTTTTCAACGACTGGTTCACTGGGCACCTGAACTTCCAGATCGAGCACCAGTGAGTACGGAGCCGGGATCACCCGGGCACTGCCAGCTTGGCACAGCCCAGGGGAGGGAATGATGGGCTGGGGCAGGATTGTATACCAAGGAAGCAGAGTCTCAGACTACACAGGGGTGGAAGTTGTGGCTGCTCCATCCCTGGAAAGTGCTCGAGCCCAGGCTGGATGAGGCTTGGAGCAACCTGCATTAGTGGAAGGTGACCCTATCCATGGCAGGGCAGAAACTGAATGAGCTTTAGGATCCCTTCCCACCCAAAGCGTTCCACGATAGTCTGCTTCTGTTACAGCCACGACATTTTTCTCTCTTGCTTCAAAACTTTCAGTCTCACAGCCTTAATTTAGGGTTTAATTAGGAGTCGTCATCATGCATCCATACTAGTTACAAAGCCCGTGGGCTCAAATCCCAACCATGCACCTCAGAAACCTCCCTTCCCCTAAAGGAGGACACTCCAGTGTTTTATAGAGTGTGGGATTGTGTAGGATGCTGGGTACCAGATTCCAGAAAAAATATGGAAAACAGGGCCATATGGACAGTCTGTTGCCAATGGCAACAGCAACTGTAAAAGAAATGGCTTTTAGGGTGAGGCTGGCTGGTTTGGGAGCCAGCTTAGGAAATCTCCGTGGAAGAGCATGGGGCAAGGTGCCCCCAAAGTCCTTCTTTATCTGCTTCCAGAAGTGGAAAAGCAGGTCACTGGGAGTTCAGTTCAGCAAGAAACAATTATTCGCAGAGGAATGGGCAGCCATCTCTGAGGCTGTTCCCTCACTCCTGCTGCCCTTTCATTGCACTTGTGTCCCTTCTTGCACAAACTGGCTTTCAGTGTGTCCTGAGCATGGCTTTGCTTTGGGCACGACAGGAAAATCAGTTTTCATCACCTCCTTGAGACAGAGGAGTGTAAAGCAGGGATATCTCTGTGCCTCTCCTCCTTTGTTCCTGCAGCTTGAGGAGGAGGCACCAGCGATGAGCCCATGAGGATGCAAACCCTAATGCGCATCCCTTGTCGCTTGTCTCCTGAGTTTTCTCAGCTTTGTTTTCTCTTTCTCTCTTCTCCAGCCTGTTTCCAACAATGCCACGGCACAACTTTTGGAAGGTGAAGCCTTTGGTGAAGTCATTATGTGCCAAGTATGGAGTCCAGTATGAGGAGAAGCCTCTTGGGAAAGCTTTCATAGACATTGTTGGGTAAGGCCCTCCTGATCCCAACTGCAGCTTGTTTTTCCAGGGACACCTGATATTTTCCAGCACAGAGGATCCAGGACATGGCAGACCCTTCAGAAATTTGTGTAATTGCCATCAAAGTACCAAACACTTGACCTATAGATGGGTACAAACCTGATTGGGGCATTTGGGGACACGGTGGCTCAGCAGTGCTGGGGTCAATCTTAGAGGGCTTTTCCAATCTTAATGATTCTGATTTTTATACCACCCTGTTCTGACAGCTGGTGGCTCCTGCTATTGGGAGCTGCCAGCAGATCTCCCGCTGCAAAGTGAGATGAATCAAAGGGAAACAGGTCAGGTTACAGCCCCTGCTGTGTCCCCTGAGATCTCTGCCAGCAGAAACAGGCAATTCCCTACAGGCAGAGCTGGAGACGAGTCTAACAGTCCTTGTCAGCAGCCTCTCGGTGTTAATGTTGCTGTCTCAGATCCTCCGAGGGGAATAATTCATGGCAGGGAACATGAGAAAGCTCTGCAGTCCAGGCACCTCCTGCACAAACCACTCTGAGCATGGGCAGATTAAAATGAGGTGGCCACAATGGGCAGGAGAGCTGGTTCCAAAAAAAAAGCAGGTGCTTTTGTCCTCAAATCCAGTCAGGACAGGCCCTTGCAGCACCAAGGCTGTGGAGTGAAGCCTGGAGGCTCCCAGGAGAACTTGGAGCCCTTTCCAGTGCCTAANTATCTCAGTCTAAATCCATGGTTGGAGGGGAGTTCCCTGTCTTGTCAGCTGCTTCTGGTGCAGGCCCAGGCAACCTGTTCAATCCAGGCAGATGTAAAATGTGCTCCAGAGGGTGGAATGCGAGGCCAGCAGCGCAGGGAAAGGAAGGTTGGGAGAGGATGATGATGAATGTTTAAAAAAGGGGCATTAATATCTGACCTTGACCTTCTTCTCACAAGATTCGTTCTCATTCTGCCTAAAGCACACGAACCCTGATTCACACCTAAGGGTTTTCAGGCCTCAGTGTGTGTTTGCAATCCATGGACATCCCAGCCAGCTCATGCCTCTTTCCCATGTTTGTGTGAAAGAGGATTCACATCCCAGGGGACTGGCAGCTGCTGGACTGCACTTCCAGCCCTGTCCAGAACCCAGCTCCTTCCTTTCCTTCTCTAATCATAGCATCCCTGTAGTGCAAGCTGTGACTCTGGCCCTGCACAGCTAACCCCTACCCATAGCAGGGTTAACATATCCTAAAAACACGGGTCAGCCCCTCTTCCCAGGGGTCGGTAGAAGATTTCTGGGTTTAAACAGCAAAACGTCTCCTTTAGGAGAGGGTCCGTTTTCTCTTTAATGAGCAGCAGGTCTGGCACAGTGAATTGCCAGCAAATCACACAAAAGACCAAAACAATCACACAAGCAAAACGTGCTAATTGCTCCTCAGTGCTCCAGGGGAACCACAAATGGCCTTTTCACCATCCTGCCCTGCAGAAACCCAGAGTTCTGCCTGTCTGCACATGCCTGGCAGGCACCGAGCCTCTTCCTGCCTGCCCCAGGCCAGGAGCTATGGCACTGTGCACCCTTCCCTTGGGAACAATCACAGGAGAAAAAGGAGTTCTCCAGGCAAAAGGAGGAGCTGCTCAGCCAGTCCCAGCTGGAATCAGTCCTGCCCAGGCTGTGCTGCTGATGTGAGACCTCTGGAGAACTCTCTTACAAGTTGTCTAAAACTCAGTTTCCTGCCCAGAAGCTAACGACCAAAATTCACTAATGGCTGATCAGGAGATACGGTTGAAGGGCTTCCAGGTGCTTCTGGAACAGGTAACCTGACCCCAAATAAAACCAGGGGTTCGGGTTCACAACAGAAGAGTTGGTTTAGGACAAAGGGCCATGGTTCCAAAAGCAGCCTCCAGCTCCAGCATCTGCCTCGGTGCTCCCTGGAAACACCAGGAAGGAGACTGGTGACTCTGCACGCCTCATTACTTCCCTCAACTCTGAAACTGGATCTTCTCTATCAAATCCCTGAATCCTAGCTGCATCCCACAGAATCAGCAAGGTGCTTCATCATGAACAGAGATGACTCTGGGACTGTGGCCAGCATTGCAAAAAAATAAAAAAAAACGAAAACAAAACCAAACCAAAACAAATGTATTCCCTCCCTGCCTTCTTTGGAGAATAAAATGAGATTTTATCTTTGCTTACAGATGGGAAATTCAGCATCTTGCAACTTCAGCAAGCAATATTTGTGGTTTGTAAAGGGCTTGTTCTGGGGGTCTTGCTCACCCAAGTACCACCAGGAATGTTCAGGGTGAAAAGCTACCTAAGTAACATCCTTCTGGATGCTGTGATTTCCCAGGCAGGTAGGAGGGAGCTAGCCTGGAATTTGGCTAACCTCATCAGCACTGTCTTAATTTGTGCTTCCCCTTCCTTGAATGTAGTTCACTGTGCTCCAGCAAGGATGACCACGAGCACAGTGGCAGCAGCAGTGCAAGCTTTTAAATATCCAGCTTATTCTTCTGACAGCCCTTGGGGTTTTTTCCAGAGTAAATATTTCCCTCCTTAGCCCTCTCCCATTCTTTTCTTCTCACCTTTCTTCTTGGGAAACTGTTTGGGTTGATCTTGGGGAAAGATCAGCTCTTAGAAAATGGGTATTTTCCCCCCCCGCAAAAAAAAGGTATTACTTTTTCAGGCAAAGCCNCTTTCCAGTGCCTAAAAGGGCTCTAAAGGAGCTGGAGAGGGACTTTGGGTACTCCTGTCTGGAGTGACAGGACAAGGGGGAATGGCTTCACACTGTCAGAGGGTGGGTTCTATGAGTGTGGTCCTATGATTGATTTTAAAATTCAGTAACAGCCTTCATTGCAGGAAAAACACGACAGAGGCAAGATTCCCAAACTTCTCCTTTCCTTCTCACAGGTCCCTAAAGAAATCTGGAGATCTCTGGCTGGATGCTTATCTCCATAAATGATCATGAATCTTTCTGGGGAGGTGTGAGTGACCGGGAGGGATGGGGGTGGGG
>VWYO01009036.1:246376-282393 GCA_013400275.1 Rhadina sibilatrix
AAAAAAAAAATTTTAAAAAAATCAAAAGGAAACTGATAAGGATAAACACAGGGTGGGTAGTTTGGGGAATAATTTGCAGGAGAGTAGTAGGAAACCTGCACATGCCTTCTGTCACAGGGACACCTTCAATTTAATATCTGAATAAAATCCCTCCTCTTGGCTTGGAATATCCCATCACTCCTGCCAGTGTGAGGTGGCCCCAAGCTGGCTGTCACGCCACTCCACGACAGGGGACAAACCAGCAGCAAGGAGGGGACAAGGCAGAGAGACACAGTCCTTACTTGGGGTTACCACACTCTTCTGCTGCCACCTTCCCCACAGGGACAGCCTGGGAAGCCACTGGCTCGATGGTGAGGGTGTTCTGCTCCACGGCCACTCGCACCAGCTCCGACAGCTGCGGCGGAACAAGGGAGAGCGGGAATGAATGCCAGGGAGGTAAACACTCCAGAGCTGCCAGCTGCTCCTGCTTTCCCAGCACTCACCTCCTGCTTGGTGAAGTCCAGACAAGGTCCGACATCTTCTCGGTAAATTCTGTCCAGGAAGGAGCAGGATTTGTCCAAAGTCGGAGATTCCTTCCAGGCCTGGAACTCGGCAAATAAAATGGAGTCGACCTGCAGTAAACGTCCAAGGGGAGGGGGAAGAGGGGGGAACACCATATCAGAAGGTATCTGCTACAATGCAGGAAACCCATGAAACATCTGCTCTGGCATCTGGAGAGGCTCAGACATCACAGAAGGATCTGAGAGAAGCTGCCTGGCTCCAGGGATCTCTCATTTCCCACCCAGCAACAGTTCTGTGTCAGAGTGGCACAGCCACCCTGGGCTGTGTGTGCCAGAAGCCTGCAGGCACCTCTCTATCCCATTTTCCTCCAGGTGGCTTTTCCTCCTCCCTGTGGCTGCAGGAAAGCCACCACACAACCACTGAATAAGATGGAGTGCACGCTCAACCCACGGCAGGAATGATGGGAGCAGCTGAGGAGCAATAGAAGACTCTGTGGGATCTGGCATTTAAATCCCAGATGGATCACTGGGCAAAGCACCAACGTGACTGACAGAGCAGCTCCTTGCAAGCCAAACAAAAGCTTCTGAAAGGAAAAAAATAAAACAAAGCTGAGCAACACAAAGAATATGAGTCAACGCCACTGGCAAAGTCTGGATTGCAGCACATCCCCTCTGTGCCATAGAGACTGCTCACCTGGGACCAGCAACAGCTTCAGAGCCACAGGATGGAAAAATAAATGGAGAAAAACAAAATGAAAGGAAAAAAAAAATGGAGATTAGCATGAAAGGAAGCTGGAACTGAAAGGCTGGAAGCGTGAGAGGCAGGTGGGTCCCACCCGTTCCCAGAGGTTGGTTACCTGCCGTGAGGAGGAGGAGGAGGAGGAAGCATCTGCTCCCAAGGCCTGCCAGCCTGGCTCATAGGTGATGTGGATAGCCTTCCCAGGGAGGATGCAAAGGAGCAGGGAGAGGAGAGCAGGGAAACCAGACTTGGAGGGCAGAGGGAGAGACAGACAGCGAAGGAAGAGGTTTAGAGAGACAGGCAAAGAAGGAGGTAAAAAACAAGAGACACAGAGAAAGGCTCAAGTCCTCCCCTGCAGGAACTGAGCATGGTCCTCAAGGCACCACAGGGCCACACATCTTTGGACTTCAGCTTGAGGTGCAAAAAGGGAACATTTTTAGGCTCAATTTAAGATCTTTCCCACAGAGCACCAACTCTCCGAATGCCAGGTTCCCTTTTATCACCTCTCACATAAGGATTCTGAGGGACAAAAAACCATCCCATTCTTGATACATAACACTGGGCACTCTGGAGGCTGAGCCCTGAAATTTGAAACCCCAGGAGATCTGCACCCTGTGGAAGTTGCCTCCATGAAGAAATCTTTAACTCAAGATTTGATAAGACTCAAATCTCTAGCAATCTTGTATTCCCTCAACAATTCTTCACGACACAGGCCACAGCTCCCAAAAAATCACTAGTGAGACATATTCCCCCATCACATTCTTCTTCAGCTTCATTTTTCCTGACCAAGTGCCTCCTATTTGCTTCCCAGGACAGCTGTGTCCACATCTGGCTAGTGGAACTGGCTTCTGCTCAGCAGCTCTCGCTATCCACTCACAGCTCTGGCACCCCCTGGATCTGCCCCTCAGCAATCCCTCAGCTGCTTCCTGTCCCGACAAAGAGGAAATCCCCACAAAAGGAAACCCTCCAGCACCAGCCTCAGCACAAATTTAGGGAACAAGGCACAAACAGCTGCTCAGTGACACCACAGAGCTCTGTGGGATGCCCGAGCCTGGTGCTCCCAGGCCGATGCAGTGAAGGTCCCTCACCCACCTCTTTGCACTCCCGGCTGACAGGCTCTGGAGCCACGTGCTGGCTGGCAGCTGACACCATGGCACTGCTGGTGCTCTTGTTCCGCCCGTGGCCCTTCCTGAAGCCAGCTTTGGAAGGGCTCTGCAGCTGAGGGTGCAGCTCCCGGTTGGGGGAGGACGGTGTGGATGTGATCACCAGCGTCTTCAGGGCTGTCACCTCTGCCTGCAGCATGTCAATCTGGGGACACAAGCAGGAGGCACCCTCAGCACCTGCTGGGATCCAGTTTGCTGCACCCCATTGAACACTGAAACCGCAGGGAAGCAGCTACAAGCCCAGCCAGGAAGCCTCTTCCCATCCTCCCGGTGCCACCATCATTCCGAATTTTAAACAGCAGCTGTTTGGGAATCTACCCCTTTTGCCCCAGGCTCTTTTCAGAATCAGTAACTCTGAAGAAATTTCTCTCTCCTCACGATGGAGCCATCTGAGCAGGCCTGTGGTGCAGCCTGTGTCAGGAAATTCCAACTCCCCGGGCCCCTCCTCTATCCTTCCATCCCAGAGCTGTGACAATTAATCTCTTTATTTCTCTGTGGATCCATTTCCCAAACAAGAGCTGGATTGACAGGAGACTGCAAGGATGTCTGTGAGACCTTTTCCCCCTCACTCAAGTGTCTGCTGGAAAGGGACCAGAGCATCTCAGAGAGACGAAGCTGCACTTCACTCTGCTTAGCCCACAAACAGCCAGCCCGGGCAGAGATGCCACCACACCAAGCCCAAAAATGAAGGTCACTCACTCACCTTGCCCCGGGCCTCCCTGAGCTGTTTCTCTGCCGCAGCCTGTTTGGTGTTGGCTTCTCTCACCATTTTGTGGGCTTCCTGCACCAGAGAGAGTTTTGATTTATCTGCTGCACCCCAGCTCGCACAGCCAACAAGGCAAGTCACAGATCTGCTACCTCACACGTTCCAGGCAAGGGGACAGACATCCCTGCCACATCCAGGGGGGTTGCTCCTCAGCTGGGCAGAGCCTGCCCTCAGAATTTCCCGGAGAAGGCTCCCAGTGCCAGAACCTGGAGTGCATCCCTTTTCCAGGAGTGTAGCTGGCAAAGTTAAGGAGCTTAGCTAGCCAAGGTCATCTCTCACTGATAGGGGCTGCTGAGAAGAATGCCAGAAGCAAGGAGGTGCCTTTCCTTGCCCTTGGGAATTGCTTTAACATTAGAGCCCACCTGTTCCACACCACAGCTGTGCCTGCCCCTATTCCAACAGCTCTGTGGCTCCAGCTTCACCTCAGCTTGACTCCTGCAGCCACTGCAGCCTTGCTGGGTGATCCCTGCACTGATTCCTGACCCTGACACTGCTGCTTGTGGCTCTGATCCTGACCCAGACTCGCTGCTCCACATCTCATTGCTCCTGCCTGCCTTGTTATTGTGCTTTGCTCCCACTTCCCTTTTGGAGCAGCTGGTCCCCACTGCCCCAGGCATGGCTGTGACACAGCAGGACCTGGAGCTCAGGCGGGGACCACATGTGGAAACTGGCTTAGAAGCTTCTCCCACAGGAAGAGGGGAGCAGCATGAAGCCCAGCTAGGGCCTCCCTGAAATCTGGAAGCAGCATTGGGCCAAGGCCACCAAAGAAAGGAAGGGGACAGCCCTTGGCTACATGATCTCCAAGATCACCTTGTGCTCAGGCAGCCAAAATTTTTGGAGGGGGGTGCTCCTTTGGCTCTCACAGCCCTGTGTTTCAAAGGCACAGATGGGCTCTGGCTTTCCTCATTATCCAGACAGATCCTCCAGACATTAGAGCTGCTGGTGAATGGGATTTTGCCAGGATACAGCTTGGCAAGAATCACATTACAGCAAAAAAACATCAAACCAACAACCAACAGGCCTTCTGAACACTCACTGAAACTGAGTGGATGAGGACATCCAGCATGGCCCCACCCCCAGCAAGGGCTGGGATGAGCCAGGGAAGCATCTCTATCACACAGCAGCTGCCCAGACTACAGAGCAGGCATGGAGAGGGACAGGGAGCTGTGCTTGGCTCCAGCTCCAGGCATTCCCACATCTTGGAACTGCAACTACTGTGCTCTTTATGCCACCCCACAGCTGCTAGAAGGGGAAAGAAATCCAGGGAAAGGCCCAACCTGCAGCACTGGCCAGCTCTGCTTCTTCAAGTGGGAAAGAACAGGGGAGAGGAGGAAATTGTGGGAGGAGATGGCTGGAAGTCCAGGGAAAGCCTGTCTTAAAGGAGCTGGATGTAAGCTTAGCTTAAGAAATGATGGGAAAAGGAAGAGGGTGGTACCTCAAACAGGCTGGCTGTTAACTCCTCCAGTTCCTGCTCCAGCTGTTCCCTGACTTTTGACAATCTCTCACATTCTTTGTCCTTGAGCTTCAGCTCCTGTAGAGGAAATGGAGAGGGATAGGAATGCCCTGCCCCAGCCTGTCAATCACAACCCTTCCTCCCCACCCCAGCACCTGACCCCTCACCCAAGATTCCCGTCACTACCTCTAGGAAAGCCCCCCCTGCTCCAACCTGGTGAACGGGATTTTGCCACCAAAGAGTTGCCCAACCCCAACTCTTGGGAACCCCAAGAGTTCCCAAACACCCTGGGGCTCACCTTCTGTGCCTTGTGCAGCTCATCTCTCAGGAACTCGGAGCCCTTTTCCCGGATCTCCACCGAGGAGCTGCGCAGCCGGGACACGTTGAGCTGCTCTGTGGACTGGGGCTCATGCACACCCCCAGCATCCTGGCACCCACTCTCTGGCTCCTCCTTGTCGCCTTTGGATGGCATCAGGGGCTTCCAGTGTCCCACAGCAGGTGGATTCTGGCTCTCTTCCTCAAAACTGACTTGCCTGTGGGGTAACAGCACAGGGAAAATGAGTGTGGGGGTGACCCAGAGCCTTCTTCCAACACTCACAACACATCCAGGCACAGGCAGTGGGAATGAGGCAGGGAGGGCAATGGGGAAGAATTTGGGCAGCAACAGCTGCACCTGTTCCTTTGCCCTGCACACCTATGGAAGTGCTTTACCCTTTCTGGCAGGCTGTCCTTATTAACTCAGGATAAGGCAGGAGAAGTAAGGATAGCTCCTCCAGGGATCCCATTGTCACCTGCTGTCCAAGAGAAACAGTCTGCAGATGGATTTTTAGGATTCCAGGATACACCCAGTAGACCTAAGGTCAGACTTCCCTACTGAAGTAGCAAAAAAGAGGAATACAGCTTTCCCATTTCTATTACAAAGACCTCAATCCCCTCCAGTGCCCAATCCAGCCTTCCTCTACCCCCTGCACCTGCTTCAGAAAGAAAAATCCTATTTTTAACCTATTTTAACCTATTTTCCCACTGACATCCTCCACAGAGCTGTCTAAAACAGTGTATTTTCCCCAAGCTGGGTCAAAGCCCTATTTTTCAGTTCCAGTGGCCAGCAAGCAGAGATGTCCTAGAAAGAAGAAACCAGAAGAGTCCCCCAGGACACTGCACCCCGGTGCCCAGCAGGGCTGTGTCAGCTCTCAAATTAACAGAGATGCTGGGGAAGCTTAAGGAATGGAAAACATCATTTGAGTGCCTGCATGCAGGGCACTGCTGTCACTGCAGTGTTTGCATTTCTCCTCTTCCTCACTGAACTCTCTCCATGGGATCTCCCTCCATTTGAAGGCAGGGGCAGCGTGTCCAAGCCTTCCCCACATGGAAGTTTCCTATCCTGCTCAGACACAGACACTGCCCAGCAGATTAACTTGCTGCTGCTTATCTCTGGCTCACAAGCCCTGGCTGAGCTGGGGTGACCTTCTCTTTGTGCACCTCTTCCCACACTCCTGGTCACTGCTCCTCGCCCACCACCTCCTCCTGCAGAGCAGCAATCACCTCTTTTTGCTCAGGTTCACGTTTTCCTCTTCCCTTTGCCCATCTTGGTGTTTTCCTCTCCTGCACTCCTTCGCCTTACTCTGACTTCACATGACTCCACACAGGCTGAGCTTATCTCCTCAGTGTCCTATCACCTTTTCCACTCTCATTTCTCCCTTTCTGTGCCCCTCCAAGCTGTCCAAGACCAACAGCTGTCCACAGCCACCTTCCAAGAGGGAGCAAAGCAGCAGCTCCCAGCTAAATCAGCTCAGCTATCATAGGAAAGCATGTGGAAAAGCACACGTGGAGAACTCTCTGAACACTGGGAAGAAATCACACCAGAAAGGAGCAAGGAAACCAGAGAACAGAGGATAAAAATAATAAATAAAAGCAGCAGCAAGGAAAGGGGACATTTCACCAGTCTACTGATACGAATACACTTAATCTAACCCACGGGAAGAAAAAAACAATGTTGTTCCTTTATGACTCTCCAATTCTCAGCTGAAAGTTGCCTCAGGGGACAGATATTTCAGCGTATTTCCACACACTACGGAAGAAAACTGGAGGATATGGAGGAATTAAACAGTCCCACCCACACTCTGTAATGCCAAAAAACATATCCTGGAAAATCATCTATGATGGAATAGCTCATTCTTTCTCCACACCGTGCAAACAGAATCCCTGTGGAAGCCTTGGCCACGCTGGATTCTGCTCAGTGTCCAGGTGGGGCTCTGAAATCCAATCCCACAGACCGAAGGACCACCACAAACACTCCCTCTTTTGCTGGCTGGTAGCTAGGCTGCCTTTCCAGGAAAAATGGATCATATCCTAAGTGTCACGCACTGACACAAGAAATGCAAACCTACACAAAAAAAAAAAAAAACAACAACCAACTTTTTCTACAGTTGGTTTCAGTAGAAAAAGCAAAAAAATGTGCAGGATCTGCACTTTTTCCAGCGGGCCCCACATGTTTCCTGCAGCGCTGATCTGACGGGGTTGTTTCCCGTGCAAGCAGCCTCTGGCTCTCTCCAGGTTAAACTCTGACCCGCAGGTTTGGGAGCAGGGATGGATCTTTTCCACCCCCACGGGGATGGATGCCCGACCTGCACCACCATGGACCAGCATCAGTCCAGAGTGGCTCATCATCCCGTGTGTGCTCAGCATCATCCCTCAAGCGTTTGGCAAAGCAGCTGGCAGTCATTTATTATATTTTTATGTTATTCTATTATAGCAGAACACACGTTGGTGCTTCTTGTCTTTGCCTCGGCAATGAAACATCAAGTCCTGCGTCTAGGGATGCTGCTGTCTCCTTATTCCTCCTCCTTACTTGGCTTCCACGCAACTTCATCCCTGTGAGGGTGATGGAATGGATTTCCCACAGAAGCCGTAGCTGCCCCATCCCTGGAAGTATCCACGCCAGGCTGGACAAGGCTTGGAGCAACCCGCTCTAGCGGAAGGTGTCCCTGCCCGTGGCAGGAGATGAACTTTAAGAACCTTTCCAACACAAACCCTTCCAGGATTCTACGGAGACACAGAGCCCCGGCACACGGACGCCACTCCTTCCCCGTCCAGACCCGCACCTACCCCCGCAACATCGCTGGGTCCCGCTGCTGCCGATGCTGCTCACGGCGGAGGCGCGCCCGCCGACACCCCCATGCCCGGGGCAGCCGCGCCGGGAGCGGGAGCCGTGCCCGGGCGAGAAGCCGGAGCTGCGTCCGGAGGAGACGCCGGAGCGAGGAGCGGAGACGCGCCCGGAGGAGCCGGAGCGGGAGCCGTCCCCACACGGATCAGAACCGGCGCTGGCGCCGGCGGAGCGGCGCCGGAGGAGCCCGAAGCGGTGCCCGGAGGAACCCGAAGTGGTGTCCGGAGGAACCCGAAGTGGAGCCCGGAGGAGCCCGGAGGAGCCCGAAGCGGCCCCGAGCAGCCTCGGCCCCGCCGCCCACGTGACGCTGGCGCGGCTGCGCCCTGAGCGCCGCCGGGGCCCGCAGGGGTCGCTCTGCGGACGCCGGCACGGCCAGAACGGGCTGGGACCGGGAATTAGCGGGGATTGGCGCCCAGCAACGCAGCGCGGGGCGTGAGGAGGGAAAAGGAAATGTCCAGCGACCGTCCCTCCGCTCCGCTGTTCGCCCCCGGCTCGGAATCGCTCCTGGCTTCCTCCGCCTCCTTCCCGACAGCGGGATGGGGAATGGGGGCTGCTGCCTCTGCTGCCCCTTCTTCCCCAAGAAGAGGGTGCCTCACACTCCGCCGCTGCTCCAGCGAGGGGTTCCTCCCACGGGAGAAATCCTCCTTCTCCAGGGAGTTTTTCATGCACTGCCCCAGCGTGGATCCCTTCCACAGGGTCGGTCCTTCAGGAATAGGCAGCTCCAGCGGGGTCTCCTCTCTCCACATGTCCTGCCCGGACCCTGCTGCGGCACAGGCTCCCTCTGGGGTCACAGCCTCCTTCGGGCACTCCTCTGCTCCAGCCTGGGCTCCTCCACGGGCTGCAGGTGGATCTGCGCTTCCCTGTAGCCCCCGCTACCAAAACGGTGCCACACAAAGCCAATACAGAGGGGAAACCTGGGATGTAAACGCAGGAAGGTGGAAGGATGGGGGAAGTGTGGCTGAGGGGAAAACCGCTGCTGATTGTCCAGGGATTTTATACTTCAAGGGGAGCACTGGGCTCAGAACCCAACAGGGAAATCACTCCTGCTGTCACTCCTGTCTCACAGTGGATCCCATTGCCACCTGGGGATTGACAGCTTTGGAATTTTGAACCAAAATCTGCTCCTGCCTTCAGAGGACGTTTCCTGTCACATCCTACCTTGCCATTGCCCCAGGCTTCCCTCCAGGCAGCCGTATGCCCTCGGAGCCTTCACACACAGCAGCAGCTCCCTCCCTGCTCTCAGCTTCTCCATCCTCTGCCTCTGGGACAGACCCAATGCCAGAGGCAGGAGAGTCAGACATGGTGATCCTCGTGCCCACCGCAGGATTTTGCTGTGGGTACCACACATGGAGCAATTCTCTGTCCCAGCATCTCCTGGGTGTCCATATCAGCTCCAGTCCTGCCCTGCCTCATGGCTGGGATCCACGGGGACAGCACGGGCCAAGCCCATGCTCTGAAGTCTGGGAACAGCGTGTCCGAGATGTTTGTGTCTCTGGCTGCAACCTTTGCTATCTTCAGGGAGCTTTTGGGAGGAGGTGAAAGATCTTCAGCTCTGCAAAGCAGCACCAGAAGTGATTAGTCTTTGTAATTATTAACTCCCAAGGCTTGGCCAGCAGCAAGAGAAGGTCCTCAGATTAGAAAGGTAGAAGTGCTCCCAGGAGCCAACAAAGGCAGGAAGGATGAGAAGTGATAGTGCTGACAGGAAGCTTTGAGAGGGATGTGCTGCAGATGCTGAATCCTAGCCACTTGAAAAAGTAACTTGTCACAAGGGGGAGAGTGGCATGTGCTCCCCTCTTCTTCCCAGAAGAGAAGCAGGAAAGGAAAGGAAAAAGGGGAAATAAAAGGAAAGGAAATGACAAGAAAGAAAAGGAGAAAGGAAAAGAGAAAGGGGGGAAGAAGGGAGAAGAGGAAAAATCCAGACAGAGGCTGGGAAGGGAAAGAAGAACAGGGATTATCTTTGAGTTTGGAAAGCAGGATCTGACCTGGTGACACCCCTTACCCAGCAAACTCAAACCAGATGTTATTGCCATGGAAAGGAGAACAAACAGCCTAAGACTCCCGGCTCCATCCACCCCCTCCTGGCTGGCTCCTCAGCTGTGCCACATGTTTGCTCTGCTGGCTGCAAGGGCTGCAGCAAGGCTCCTCTGGGGTCTCTGATTTCCAGCACCAGCACATTTCAATCTCCCTTTGGTACCTAATCCCCACCACAATTCCTAAGGCAAGAGAAGAGGGACCTCACTAAGGACCTCTCCCTCATTTTCATGCTGTGCACAATGATCTGTGCAACATCAGAGGGATGTTACCATCCAAGCTCCTAAAAGTAAAATTCAAAGGGTCAGATGGAGCTTGGCACAGAGACTGGCACCCCCAGCTCCCAGGGATGCCCAGGGTGGCACAGAATTAGTGAGGAATTCTGCAGCATAAGGGGAACAAGCCTGGGGCTCCTCACAAAAGCACTGCAGGGTGACTGGACCCTCTTCAAACATTTCTGTCCAGCTCCAACCTCTGAGTAAATCCTCTCCATGAAAAACAGCATCTCCCCAGATACTTTCCACTTCAGTTTTTTAAAAATGATAAGAGATTCCAAGGAAGAATGTAATTTGGAGTGACACCTCTGATGCCAGCTGCCTCTGTGTCTATCCCTGCACTGAAACTGGAAAAGAGAAACAGATTTCACCAGCTTTAGGACCTGCTGTCCCTAAAAACACTTACTATTCTCTGGGAGAGGGCAAGGAGGGCACTGTGACTTTCCCAGCCTGCTACTCAGCACTGAGAGTGGCCCTTTGGCATTCCCAAAACAAGGATTCAACTCCCAGCACAACAATTCAGTCTCTACATCTTTAGCATAGAGAAACTGAGGATGATTCCAGGGCTCTGAGGCTGAGGATGGATATCAGCACCTCTTTGCTTCCTGCTCTGCTGAGCAAGGCAGGCTTTCAGACCATCCTCTTCCTCAGGGTCTGAGGCCACAAGGGATGTGGCAAGAGATCCAAGTGGCTCTGCCACATTGATAGCCCCACAGTTATTTACTTCAAAATATTAAATTCCACACATAGTTCCTGCTGTCCCAAAGAGCTGCCAGCAGAGCTGCCCTCAGAGGAGGGCAGCAGAGGCCCCCAGATGCCATCACATCCCTCCACAAACAGCAGGACACTCAGGGGGTTGTTGTTCCATGTCCCCAGGAGCAGCCAAACTGCTCCCAACAGCTGCAGGAAATGTCTCACCTGAAGCATTTTGGTCTCCCTGCTGTGTGTGGGGATGAGAGTTCAGGCACTAAGACCCTCAAGATTTATCTCAGCCTCCTGTTCACCAATTCCATCCCTGGAAGTGGACCACATTCCCTTCAGAGAGGGTCTCTCTACTCTCATCTCCCTTCACAGAGTACTGAATCCTATGATCTTTTAAACTAGGATGGTCACAATTGGGAAGGAGCAGGAGCAGAAAAGGGACTAAGGACCCTGGAAAGACAGAGGGAAGGAGTCCCCTGGCTCCTTGAAGGCAAGGCAAGGACCGGTGTTTCCCAGGATGTCATGCAAGGAAGCACAGTGACAGCTCTCAAGCACTACTGGAAAAGCAAGAGCAAAAGACAGCGAACACATGGAAAGAGTCTCAGAGAGCCAGTGGCAGAGTGGAAATCCCCAGCATCCAAACCACAGCCAGAAGAGGTGCCAAACTCATCCAGGGACACTGAGGGATGGAGGGAAACCTCCTGTGAGAACCAGGCAGAGCATGGACCAGGTGTTTCACTGACCTAGGGAAGAGAGGGCAGCCCCCAAGCGTGCCACGTTTTACAGCCTCGGTGGAAAATTCCAGCCCTGCATAATCTCCTGGGGTTCCTGTAAGATTGTGACACAGAGAGAGGGACCAAACAGGAAAGAATTAGAGGAAAAATGCCTCCCTTCTGGCAGCCACCATGGCTGTGCCAGGAGTTAGCAGCAGCAGAGCAGCCAGCCCTGCCTCCCCCTCCTCCGTCCGCCTCTATAAACACGCAGGGCTTACTCAGAAGATTAGGAGGGAACGGGGCAAAAGACAACAGAGTCTCTTTTGTAATGAGGAGGGATTACGGCATCAAGTGACCGGCTGCAGCTCCCAAGTGGGTCTCAGGCTCCTTAGCACACCGTGTGGGGCAAGTCCAATCCCCCCATGAGCCAAGGGGGCACGAGGAGGCGGGCAGTGGTCCGGGCCACAAAGGACCCAGCGGGGACACGTGCAGGACCAAACCTCCCCAGCCTCCAGCACGGCTCAGGAGCCCATGACTGTGAGTATCTGGTCCTCCTAACAGCAGCAGGAGGATCACTCTCTCCTGCAGAGAGATCCATGCTCCTGTCTGTCCGTGACCTCCTCTGGCTCCGTCCCTCTGCTCTGTCTGCTCACTGTCCGTCTTTGCGGTACCTGCTCGGGTCTCTTTGCGGTGGGTGATGCACCTGATGTCCCAGAACCTTGCTTGCTGTCGGCTCCCACAACCGAATTCCAGGTCAGTTGACTCCCAGGTGTGTTGGTTAGTCCGGAGGGATGAGCAGGGGATGCAGGCAGTGGCAGGCAGCAGCTCCCTGGGTGGGCTCTTCCTGCCCATGCCAGCTCTGGTGTGCCAGCGAGCCACCTCCCACCGCAGACCTCAGCCACAAATGGAATGTGCCAGCTGCCCAGTGACATCCCAGGGCAGCCCAGCACAGGCTGGCAGGTGGGCAGGGAGGTTCCTTAACCATTCAGGGCTGGAGGGAAAAGCACTGGGGAAAGCCCCATATCCCACATGGGAGCAGAACAGGGTAGAGGTGGGCGACATCCATTATTTACATGGACAAGAGCTGGAGTTTTCCTTCTTTGGTAAAAAAGGGAATCTGTATTTGAATTACGCAACAAAGAATCTCCCTGAGCGCTTTCGAGCCCTAAAGCCCAGGGAAAAGACGCAGCTTTGTGTAAGGGGCCCCAAAAATGTACGGGGTTTTGGGCATGCTTTTCTCTTCTGGACAGCCTCTGTGTGCAACCTCTGGGGCAGATAAAACCCACTCTTCCAAGTTCTGTGCCCACATGGAATGGACACGAGGATTTACTGAAATGGGCATTTGTGCAGCTGGGGACAGGGACAGCTCTGCTCTTCTAGATCACCCTTAAGAGGGGACTCGGGGACCTGAGTTACGACAGGGAAACCCAAAGGAGGAGCAGCACCAAAAAGCCAAATTCAGACTGGGTTTGATGACAAAATCCAGATTGGGTTTGATGATTTGGTTTGATGACATCTTTGGGACAAAGATGCTGCTTGGTTGAAATAGCCAAAAATCCAGACTGCTGGTTTTCTTTATAGCAGCAGCTCCCTGGGACCTGAGTTGTCCCCACCTAAGTGTAAATCTTGCACTAGGATGCTTAAATGAGAAACAAATGATGAACATGGGCCCAAACTTACCTGCCTTCAGCTGCTTCAGGGTGTGAACTGTCCCTTGAAGTGCTTCTTCATCCCCATCATTCAGGGAAGAGCCCAAGGCCCCACAACCATCAACATTATTGCCGCTGTTAAATAGCAATGCCTGGTGACATGTTAGGATTCAGAAATACCAATAGCTTCACACTGGATAATTATTTCTAACCCATGAAATCATTCACCAATCTGCCTGGCACGGATAACACTGGTGTCTTGTTGTTTGTTGGGGTGTTTTTAAAATAAATTCAGGTTTATGCAACTATGAGTCTCATTATTAATTGATTATAAAGAATTATTTAAGCAAGTTAGGCTAGAAGTGAAATGGGGATGCTGCATGTCTGGGGGAGCATTTCAGGAGCCTGGGTGCCTATTTTTCAGCCACTGTGATTTATTGTGCAACATATGGTTGAAGGAGAGGGGAGGCAGAGCTGCTGGAATTTGGGCCCTGTGAGTCTGGCCAAACTCCATCCCACAGATCTCCAACAGGGAAGGCTGCTCTGCCTGCAGGACTAGGACCAGCAGAGTGCAGACAGCTATCCTTGCCTGGATGCCTTCATCTGGATCAATCCCAAGAAATCTTTATGGGGTTTCTCCTTTCCTTTGGGTTGGGTTTTTTTTTTTCAGTATTCCAGGAAGATGTTTCCCAGCAAGTAGGTTTACAGAAACATATTTGAACCAAAAACTGTATTAAGAAAATTACTGGAATAAGCATAAACTTTGGAGTTTGTGACTCTGAGATTAATCTTACCGCAAGCATTTTGTGAAAAGGAGTGGCAAAGGTGGGCTTTGTCTTCTCCAACCAACCAGCCCCACTTGAAAGCTGACAAAAATCAAACACTAAAAACAAAGGGATCCATCAGAAAATACATCCTTGGTCACTATAACCACCTCAAGGACAGAGAAAAGATGGCAAACTCATCAAATTGATTGCCTGACAAAGATTGCCTTCTGGTTCTCTGTGCTGCTGCCTCCATTTTACCTGGCTTTTGATCTCAGCTCATCCTGTTTTCTCCTTCCTTTCCATCTTGGTTGGTGGGACACTTGGGATGTCCCTGTGTCCTCCTGCTGCTCAAGCTCCAAGCCCTGCTTGTCATGTGCCTGCACAGGAGCTGTGATGACGGTGACCTACACCAACCGTGTGGCTGATGCCCGCCTGGGCACCTTCTCCCAGCTCCTGCTCCAATGGAAAGGCAGCATCTACAAACTGCTCTACTCCGAGTTCCTGATCTTCATCTCGCTCTACTTCACCATCAGCCTCGTCTACAGGTGAGCAACTTCACCCACAGCCTGGCCTGGGGCAGGACACGGGAGAAACACAGGATTAGGGATCCTGCTGGACAGGCACTTGCCAGACTCTCTTCCCAGGAGGGAAGGGAAGGGGAGAAAGAGAAGAAGAGGGAGAACTGCTTCTGTTTGTCCCTTTTAGGCTGATCCTCAGTGAGAGCCAAAGGCTGATGTTCGAGAAGCTGGCACTGTACTGCAACAGCTACGCTGAGCTAATCCCCGTGTCCTTCGTGCTGGGTAAGGAGCTGTCTGGAATCCAGCAGGGCGGGGGACAGCATTTCTTCTCTTTGGTTCAGCTGAGCTCTGCTGGCAGAGCAGGTCCCTCCCTCTGCCTTTGTAAAACTCTTCAAGTGGAATATATCCTTTTTTGTCACAGCTGTGAGTGTCCCCCAGCACAGGAGGGCAAGCTCTGAGTGGCACCAAATATTCCCAGGGAATTGGTGGCTGTCTCATCCCTGGAAGTTTTCAAGGCTCCACAAGGGTGGAGCTCTGAGCAACCTGGTCTAGTGGAAGATGTCCCTGTCCACAGCAGGGGGGTGGAATGATATCATCTTTCAGGTCCCTTCCAACTGAAACTGTTCTGATTCTATGAAGCAAAGTAGGAAATCTAGACTCCTTTTATCCTGGAGGACTGAATTCCCCTCCAGACATTCCTGCACCCACAGAGAGCGGACGGAGTGGGAGGAAGAAGCTCTTTCCAGATGCCTGACTCTCTCAGCTCCCCTCTAGGTTTCTACGTGGCCCTGGTGGTGTCCCGCTGGTGGGCCCAGTATGAGAGCATCCCATGGCCAGACCGGATCATGAACCTGGTGTCCTGCAACGTGGATGGGGAGGACGAGTACGGGAGGCTCCTGCGCCGCACCCTGATGCGCTACAGCAACCTGGTCAGCGTGCTGATCCTGCGCTCCGTCAGCACCGCCGTCTACAAGCGCTTCCCCAGCATGGAGCACGTCGTCAGGGCAGGTCAGCACTGCTCCTTGCTGCTCCTCTAGGGGCAGGGGGCCCTGGGAAAGGTTCTTTGGAAATGGGGTGGTGCTGCTCCCTCAGGGCAGGTGGGAATTCGAGCCCCAGGTCTCTGAGCTTAACTGCTGGGCACCCTGAATCTTCTTGGGAGATGCTCTTCAAGGTGCAGCGGTTCCCAGTCTGCCCACATTGTCTGGGTTCTGTTGGCAATCCACAGAGATGTGATGTTGTTGGCCTCCTAAAAGGAAAAGCCGCTTCAGGGACACATATTATCCCATCCTCAACATGTATCTATGGACAGCAGGAAGCTGCACCCTCAGCAGTGCTTTATCTCCCTGATGGCTCTGACCTGATGTGCTGCAGACATCCAAAATGAAATCCCATTACCCCACCTCGATGACTCAATGTTTTAACAAGGAGACTTGTCCTTCTGCATGTCTCCCCAAATTCTGAGTCGTTACTGGGATTTTCAGGGAGAGCCAAGGCATCCACCTGAGATTCAGAGGTTTTCATTTCAGACCAGATCAGTTCCTTCTGCCCTCTATATCCATCCTTCTCCCATCTGCTCTTTCCCATCCAGGCCTCATGACACCAGAAGAGCACAAGAAGTTTGAGAGCTTGAATTCCCCCCACAACAAGTTTTGGATCCCGTGCGTGTGGTTCTCCAACCTGGCCGTGAAGGCGAGGAACGACGGCAGGATCCGGGACAGTGTGCTGCTCCAAGGCATCCTGAATGTGAGTGACAGAGGAGACAGGCAGGTCTTTGACATCCTGGGGAACGGGAGGCACCTGTGAAGCAGGTCCTTGACACATTCCAGAGCAGCCAATGCCAGAGTGGAGGATACAGATGGAAAGGCACAAGGAAGAATGTATCTGGAAGTCTAGGAGAGGTCAAAAACATCCTCAACAACTGAGGTCCTGTAGAAGACTTTGCTGTTAAAAACTCTTAGATAGTTTTGGGCAACAAGCCATGCTCCACAGGCAAGGCCTGGCAACAATCCCTGCCCAGCTGCACACGAAAAGGCTCTGGAGCAGCTCATCCTTCTTGGTATTCATGTGCAGAGAAAGTCACATGGTTTCTGTTGCCTGGAGCAGGATTCATCTGCCCACAGAGAGAAAAATCTCCCTCTAGGACATTTATCTATGGACAGGAGAGAAAAATGAATGCTCCTGAGAGCATTCTTTGCCTCACCTGTTGGCTGCTCATTTTGTGAGGAGAAACTGTGCTGTGAAGTGAGCTAGGAAAGTATCTTGGGCTCAGGGAAAGACACCCAGGCAGCAGGGAATTCCTCCAAGGCTGAGATTAAGCCCCCTGTTCCAGAGAAGGTATAAGCAGAAGGGAAAGGGCTGGAGCAGTGGAGGACAGTGGTGCTGGAGAGGCTCTGCAAGGAGATGGGAATTATCCTGACATGCCATTCCCTTTTCCCCACTGCAGGAGCTCAACACTTTGCGCAGCCAGTGCGGGAAACTCTATGGATATGACTGGATCAGCATCCCCCTGGTCTACACCCAGGTGAGAAGGGAATCCCCACAGCCATTGCTCCACCACTGCCCGTGCACATCCCTACTTACACCCACTCCTGGAATCCCAGAATGGTTTGGGTTGGGAGGGACCATAAAGTTCATCCAGGAATGCTTTCCACTATCCCAGGTTGCTCCAAGTCCTGTTCAACCTGGCCTTGGGCACTTCCAAGGATGGGGCAGCCATAGCTTCTCTGGAAAACCCATGCCAGGGACTCACACCCTCAGTAAAGAATTCCTTCTTCCTATCTAATCTAAACCTGCCCTCTATAGATTCAAACCACTGTTCCCTGTGCTGTCACTATCTGCCTGTGTAAAAAGTCCCTGTCCCTCCTTTCCATAACCTCCTTTAAGGTACTGGAAGGCCACAGCCTCCCCAAAACCTTCTCATCTCCAGGCTGAACAACCCCAGCTCTCTCAGCCTATCTTTGTAGAAGTGCTTCTTACCTGACCCACCTATGAAAAATGCAGGATACTCTTGAATCCCTCATCCTCAACCTGCACACATCATCTCTCTTCCATTGCTACCTCAGCACACACCCAGCCCAGCCTCCTTTCCCTACCTCAGACACATCCCCTTCTCCAGTAGAGAACTGGTAACTCCATTTGTTACCCTTCAGGGGTAACAAATCCACACAGATCCATGGAAAGCACAGGAACACACAGATGCACTCCCTGCACCACCTTGCAGGGATCACATCCTGGACAAGATCCCAGGAAGGTTGTGCCAGGCGTGTACTCAGCTGTTTATCAGCCCAGGCAGACACTTTGGCACCACCTTGCTCCTTTGTCTCCTACAATCCAGCTGCTCAGATAACAGGGATGCCCTTCACCATGACACAGGAGCTGCTCTGGCAGCCCCAGAGGTTAATGTTGGAAAGTATATTCCTGTTTTGGACCCCTTTGTTTGCATCAAGGGACCACGTGAGAGTCTTGGTTACTTTTAACTTGAAAAGGGGAAGTTTCCAGTCCTGTGGTGACAGGGAAAAGCACAAAGCTCAGCAAAGCCTGAAATCCAGGCAGGCAAATATTAATAAAAGCTCAGCATGAGGAGCAGGAAGGAAGGAGCAAATAGCAATGCCAAAGTTCCCTTCTCGGAATTGAAGTAGCCTGCCAGCATGGACTGAGCCATGAGACAGCTTCCAGCCCATCCAGGATAACATGTGCTTGCTGCTGCCACTGGCCTGTGACACCTGCACAGATAACATTCCAGGGACAGCACAGAGCGTTGGTAAAAGCTGAAGGGAAAAGGGAATTTCTGTAGCTTTCTGCAGGGAAATGCATCATCCTGCAAAAAGCCTGTCAGAACTGAATCCAAGGCTTTCCAGAGGCTACAGAGCCTGGCTTTGGAGCTGTGTGGGGTGGAACTGAAGGGAGATGCTGGGAACTCATGCTGCCCTGGTGTGTCCCTTGGCATCCTTCCCAGGTGGTGACCGTGGCTGTTTACAGTTTCTTCCTGGCCTGTCTGATCGGGAGGCAATTCCTGGATCCAGAGAAAGCATATCCTGGCCATGAGCTGGATCTCTTCGTGCCCGTCTTTACATTTCTGCAGTTCTTCTTCTATGCTGGCTGGTTAAAGGTATGTCCAAGAAAACATGGCTGGAGCTGGAATCTGACCCAGCCAAGGGTTTTTCCCAGCGTGAGCTCATCAGGAACCCAGCTGTGTTCTTTGATCTATGGGCAACAACAGGAAGCCAAAAAGGGCTGAGAGAACTGCCAGGACTCTCTAATTTTCTGACTGTCTCATTCTGGACACCAGTTGCACTTTTCCTAGGCTTTGGTCCCTACTAGAGAGAAAAAAAGGAGCTGCTTAAGTTGCAGGAGGGTTGTGTAAGCAGGGGGAAAATTACAAATTCCAATGTCTCCCAGTCCCTTGAATGCCTCCACTTTTAACCCACCCCCTTCTGGGAGGAAATACAGGGCTTGGAACTCAAGGGACATCACACCTGACTTCTCCCTGTAGGGAAAGGGGCAGTGGTGACCTTTGCTGTGTGCTCTCCACATGCAGGTGGCTGAGCAACTCATCAACCCTTTTGGGGAGGATGACGATGACTTTGAAGCCAACTGGCTCATCGACAGGAACCTGCAGGTAAAGGGGAGGAAGATAGTCCAGGTGAGCCTCACCTGAAGGAGAACACCAAGGCAGGACAGTGACCAAATTCTCCTGCAACACCTCTGCCCCTACCTCCCTGCCTGCAATGGGAGAGATCCCCCCAATCCACACCAGGGAATTTGGGGCTTCTGGCATATCTTGGTACACAGAGGCCGACTGCAGCTTCAGTCCATGCCCTGGCACATGGGATGGATCCAGGCTGCTTGTTTCAGCCTTAGCTGCCTTTGTCATTCCTGCTGCTCCTTGCTGTCCTACCCTGTGTCCATCTAAAACTGCCTCCTCTGCTTTCTGCCATGCAGTAACTACACATCTCCTGCCCTTCTGTCCTTGTCTCCTTCAGCACCATTCTCCTTCCAAATAATCAAATCTCTGTGTGAGAAACGACCCAAATGACAGGAAACCACAGCAACCCCAGCCACTTGCCTGGCTCCTGGGCTGCACCACTTCCTCTAGCTTTGTGTTCGTTTGTCCTACAGTAACATGCCCACAAAAGGCTGCTCACTCCCTGTGACATTCCTGCTCTCCCCTGCAGGTCTCCCTGATGGCAGTGGATGAGATGCACCAGGATTTACCCATTCTGGAGAAGGATCTGTACTGGAATGAGCCCGATCCCCAGCCACCCTACACTGCAGCCACCGCCGAGTACAAGCGCCCATCCTTCCTGGGCTCCACCTTTGATATCAGGTGAGTGCAGGGACAAAGTGTCACAACACCTGGATCAGGTCTTGTGTAGGACACTACACTTGAGGAGGAGCTTTTAGACTCCACAACAGCCAACAATCTCCAAGGAAAAGGATAAATCTCACCTCTTTTCCTCACTCACCTGTATGATGAGTATCCCTGTTTAGGGGGGCTAATGGCAGTACAGGGAGAGGCTTGCCACTGGCAGCAGCATTCCCAGTGCTGCCAGCCTCTCCAGGAGATCCCTCCCCTCCCTCTGTGGCCATCTAACAGTCCACTTTGCCTTTCCCAGCATGCAGAAGGAAGAGATGGAATTCCAGCCCCTGGAGCAGATTAAAGAGAATGAGGAGGCCAACCATTCTACTCCTTTGCTGGGACACCTGGGCCGCCTCCTGGGCGTCCAGTCCCCAAACTTCTCCAGGTCCTCTTCCCGGATGAACCTGCTGCGCCGGCGAGGAGATCCCGCGTCGCCCTTCTCCCATTACACCTACCAGGACATGGGGAAGGCCGGAAGCCCTTGTGGCATCAATCAGCCACGGGGAGACTCCCAGGAGCAGTGGGACAGCGAAGAGGGAAAACTCAGGGAGTTTGACGCTTTCATGTCCACGCCCTTTTACGAGAGGCCCGGGTTCTACAGCGCTCCACAGACGCCCATAAGCTCCATCCCCATGATTTTCCCTTCCCGACGCCAAGGGCGCAAGAAGCCGCCGGCACTCTCCAGCATCGCTGCGTGCTCCACTTCCCTTCGGGATGTCATCGTCAACGCCTCCCCTTCCAGGGCCAGCGACGTGGACAAGAGCCAGAGCTCCCTGGGCTCTGCTGCAAAGGAAACCTTCGTTTGGCCAACAGAGCGGAGCAGAGGCCCCGAGCCTGTGGCTACAACAGAAGAAGGAAAGAGCAGCTCCAGGGAAGCTGCCATCACAGGAAGCCCAGAAGCGCGCTCCACAACATCCAACAGCCCCAAATTCCCCTTCCTGCCAGAGCCCCCTGAGCATGAGAAGCAAGGCAGCTTCAAAAGCCTGAAGAGCTCCAAAGCCTCACACCCACCCTGGCTAAACCTGGAGAGCACGGCCTCGGCCACTCCCAATTCGGAGCATTCCAGTGCCTTTCACACCCCCAGTAACAAAACCCCTGGAGGCAGTGCCTCCCTCTGCTTCTCCTTCACTCCTGTCACCTCTCCAGCACTGGAAAGGTCCCACAAGGGCAACCTGGGCCCTGAGGCTCGCAGCCTGAGCTTGGAAGATGCAGCCAGCGCGCCAGAACAGCACCCAGAGGTTTCCAGGAACATGAGAGACACTGGGAATGGAAACACTAACCCCCCAGCTCCCAAAGAGCCCAGGAGAGCAGAGAGTCCATCCCCCAACGACTCTGGAATCTCCTTAGCCGAGGGTGACTACGTGGGGCTGATGGAGGTGATTCTGGAAGCCAGTGAAAGCCCAGGGGAGGAGCAGATGGACCAGTACAGCTAAAGGGGAATCCATGGGATACCTGCCTGATGCTGGCATTCACCCAGAGGTGCTGGACATGCAGCTGGAGCCCAGCCTGGGCTGGAACCAGCACTAAGGACACGCTGCTCCTGGCCTCAGCTACAGCAGCAGGCACAGCTCATGTTGCAACAAGAACAGAAGCACCAAAAAACCCAATCTGTAGCAAAAGCACAAGACTTTTGAGTGTTAAATATTGCAGGTACCAGCCTGACCGGCCAGGTGTAGCCCAGGACAGGAGCACAGTTAATATGGATACTTCCCTCCTCCTCACAGCTATGAGAACTTGAGTCCTTCCTCAGGCAGGACTTGCACACCTAACAAGATACTCCAGGGAAAAGTAAGGGACTGAACAAAGTCCTGTCATTTGTGATACACACCCATAGTGCCTCTTCCAACCCTGACTGGTACGTTCCAGTACTGGGATAAGGCCAGGGTGAGGGTCTGCCAGCCCAGGCAGCTGCATCTGCTCAGCACACTGCTTCCTTCTAAAGTTCCACATTCCCCACCACAGATTTGACAGTGCTCAGAGAAAGCTGGATGGCAGCAGAGACCACTCAGCTGATTTTTACTGCCCACCCTCAGAAAATAAAAGTGAGGCTCAAGCCCAGGACCTTGGTTTCATTTCCTCATTTTAGTTCCCTGCAAAGAATTTAAAGAAACCAGAGGTTTACCTACTTCTGCCTTCAGCAGCAGTTGCAAATTCCCCATGTCACACAACAAATTGACCTCCCACTGCCCTCACTACAGCTGCCTGCTCTCCCTCCAAACTAAACAGGAAAAGCCAGCTGGAACCAAGTCACTTTATTGGCTGGAGGGCAGTACATAAAACACAAAGAAAGGGGGGGATATTTGGTACAGAGTATGGAACTGTTTATCTAGGTAGCTGAAGCTGCATGCATGGCTGGACAGTAAGTAGGAGTCCCACTGAAACCCAGAGTGTGGCCCGTGGCAAGGCTTCAGCTGTCACAGTCCCCCAGGGTGTGCTTGTCGAAGAGATACTCTGCCATGCCGTATTTGGGGGCCCCCATCTTCCGCAGGTTGGTCACATGGTCACCCAGCTCCTTGATGGCTTTCACCTGCTCATCCAGGTAATGGGTCTCAATGAAGTCACACAACTGAAAGGGAGACCAAGAGATTTAAATTCAGGCCTGAAATCCTACCGAGGCTCTCTAAGGGAAGGAGAGGATGCAGAGCTTTCAAGCTGAGAGGAAGCAGCCTCTAGTTTTGATGCAGAACAAGATCAAAGTGAGCCAGGCTTATGTAAGCTCACTTGCTCCAGAACCCCAAAGAGCCAGGCAGCTCAGGAAGCCTCTCCTCTTCCTCACAGATGGAAGCATTAGCTGAGCTCCTGAACAGATTGAGACACTCCCACTGCACAGCAAACTCGTAGGAGTGAGGATTTACACCTCTGGTTTTAAAAAGTCCCTCTAACTTAGGCAGGACACTCCCAGGAGTGCTTGAATTCTCACACATTAATCTCTTCCTGATATTAAGCAACCTCAATCCAGCCTTGCCAAAAACTTCCATCTGAGAAGAATTCTGTGTTTTCAGGCACTGTTTTGAAACATCAGGGCTTTTAATATTCCAAAGCAGCTCCGGAATTGTGTGGCAAAAAAGCCTTGTGACAAAAAGCCTTAAAAAGATGGAACTCAACCTCCTCAGAAATGGTCTCCATAGAGACTGTTCACAGACACTTGAGAGGAAATTATGCAGGTCCCTGCCACCTTAAAAATGCTCCTGGAAGGACAGCAATAACCCCACCAAAGGGCTCAGGAAGGGCTGCACCCCATGTTCACACCTTTTAACAACAGCAGGGACACACAGCTCCACCCTAAAGCCACAGAATTAGAAGACACATCCTTGGACACGACATTGATCCTCAGCATGAACTTACGTGTGGGTCGTTCTTTTCGGTTGCCAATTTGTGCAGTTCTAGCAGTGATTGGTTCACGTTTTTCTCCAGGTGCAGGGCACACTCCATGGCAGTCAGGCCATTCTCCCAGTCATCACGGTCAGGCTTCTGCAAGGGGAAAAAGCACACGAGATGTTTCCTGTAAGAACCCACAGAGCAGCAGGATGGAGAATCTTTAGATCACTCTCAAAACCTGTTTAGACCAAGTTTAGGCATTTATGCAAAGTAAAATGTGAAGTGCAGCCTCGGAACAGAACTGAGCAAACCCTCCAAGTCCCACTTCTCAAAACAGCGCACAGAGTACATCTCCTCTCTGTTAAATTTAATGATGGTGAGGAACCAGTTGCCTTCTGGTTCTGCCCTCACCCCACAGCAAACAACCTGGGGCTCAGCACCTTCTCCTTATACAAGAAATACTTTTTTATTAGTCAATCAGCACAAATAATCAAATTGCTCCACATCTCAAATTACTGCACCTCTCCAGTGTCAGCTTCCGCTCCTTCTGGGGAGAACCCAGAGGAAAATTCAACCCTTTCCAAGCTGGGCAGCCCCCAGCTCACCTTGATGTCCTGCAGGAAGATGCGGCCGCCCCGCTGGTTCTGCAGCTTCATCAGCTTCTCAGCATGCTCCCGCTCCTCGTGGGACTGATGCAGGAAGTACTTGGCAAAGTTTTTCAGGGCCACATCATCCCGGTCAAAATAGTAGGACTGAAAAATAAAAGAGTTCACAGGCTCTAAACCTCTGCTTCAGGATGGCTGCAGTCCAAGCCCAGGCCTGCGAGGCAGTGCAGAGCAACTCACCCCTCAGTATCATTTGATTTTTCCAGATAGGATTAATTTTTAACCTGTATCCCTACCAAGGGCACAAATAAATTGCATTTGTGTCCTTGGCTCAGCTCTGAAAAAACAAAAAAACCCCGAAAGCCCACAGATACCTGAGCACCATTAAACTGCGGCCTTGAAAAGCCTTTTTCAAGGAGAAACCTTCCCTTTGTTGGCCTGAGCTTGTTTACAACGATCACACTGCAAGTCAGAGTCATGACTTGCAACACCAGGTGAAGTGAGCCAAGAACTTTTAGGCACTTCTGCAATAAAGCTCTCTGGCCTTCCTGGGCTTTCCAGGGATTAGACTAAGGAATACACTTTCTACCTTTTTTGAGGGGGAAAAAAAAACAGTCACATTTAAAATACTAGAGATAAATTGAACTACAATATGAATTCAGCAGCAACTACTTTTCTGAATGCCAAAAAACCTGTAACAGCAGTTAGAAGCCGTCACACAGCTTGTTTATTCCTTGGTCAGAGCCATTACCAGGATTCAATGAAAAGTTCTGTATCAACTGGCAATTATTTACCAACCTACTACAGAATTCTCTGCTCTTAAACCAGCTGCCTGGAGGTTCAAGGCAAGGCACCCGTGCTTGTGTACCACTATTACCCACTAACAGAATTTCAAAGCAGGGCTCAGAAACAAACTAACACAGGGGAAAAAAGCTACCAAACAAGCGCCACAGCACAGTGTCACCAGGAAGTCTCAATGTCCCAGCACGCCCAATGCACCAGGATTGCTGCACAGAGGTCAGGGAATGGCTAAAACTGGCGCCTCGGGCCAAAGGAGACATGTAAACACAAGGCCCAAGGAAACCACGGATTCCTACCGATTCGTGGAGGAAAACCCGAGCCTGGGAGGCGAGCACGCCTGCGGGAAAGGTGCCAAGCGCCCAGTTAGGCACCTCCCGCTACCCAGCCCGGCCCCAAGGGCAGAGCCGCCAGCGAGGCGCTGAGCGCGGCTGATAACGGGGCCGCCAAGGGCAACGGCCGCGGCGGGGCCCGCCGAGCAGGCGAGATAAAAAGGCCCTCACCTACACCCAGGGGACGGTCCAGACAGGCCTGAAGGCAGAGTGGGGGAGGAGGAGGTGGAGAAAAAGGAGGAGGAGGAGCTGGGCCCGCAGGCACCGCCCGGCACCCAGGAACCCCCCGCCGGCCAAGACCCTCGTGCAGCCCCTTCATCCCCTCGTAGGACCTGTCCCTCACCCCGCCGCGCCCGCTGTCCCCGCGGCCCTCACCATGCTGAGGTACACGTAGGACGCGTAGAGCTCCAGGTTGATCTGGCGGTTGACGGCGGCCTCGCAGTCCTGGTGGTAGTTCTGGCGCACCTGAGAGGGGGGCGCTGCCATGGCTGGGTGCTCAGGTGGTGAGTGCTGCGGTGATGACTGTGTAGGCGGTGGTGTTGGGGGGGGAAGGCGCGGCGAGCCCGAGCGCGGCCGGTTCCGTCCAAGCACTGTTGACGCAGGAACCCGCTCCGCTCCGCCGCCGACGCGCTGTGACGACCCCCCGCCCGCCGACGCGCCTTTTATATTGCCGCGGGCGAGGCCACGCCCCCAAAAGGGGCGGAGCGTCCCAGCGCCCTTCTGCTGGCCCGGCGTGACTCAGCACCCGCCCAAGCCACGCCCACAAAAGGGGCGGGGCCCCGCGCGCCCCCTTTCCCGCCGCGCGCGCGCGCCGTCCGTCACGTTATGGCCCTTGTTGGGAAATCCCCCCCAAAATCACCAAATCCCCCCAAAAATCACCAAATCCGGTCATTTTCCCTCGACCACGCTGCTAAGCCTGCCGCCAGCCCGTGTCCCACATCTTACTTCCCTCCGGGGCCTAGGCCCCCGCCGCTGCCCTGGGGGGTTGGTGCCAATGCCTGACCACCCTCCCCGTGAGAAGAAAAAATTCCTAAAATCCAAGTTAAACCCAGAAATTGAAGGCAAAACGTCAAAAACTGAACCTGTTGGTAATGAGATGGCTATTTCAGCTACTTTTGGTGCTATCCCAGTCACTCAGGGTGTGTGCCATCATTTTTTTTCAATAAATATCGGATTTTTCAGTCATTCAGTTCAGTCATTAATTTACAATAAGCACCGGAGTCTTTTTGTTTCTGCTTTCTTAGCCAGATTACAAGGGAATAGCAACTGCTTAAACTGAGATCATCCCATAGCACTGAACACTCCAATCTTGGTTTTTCCCAAGCCAATGTTCCTGCTGAAATCCATCAGAAATACGATTTACTGAGCCTGTAAACGCAGAATAAATAATTTTTCCTCTATGTACTGACCTGCAAACTCAAATATTTTTTTTTCCCTGTATGTACTCAGACCATGAACTCAGATTAAATAATTGTTTTCCTCTCACCAGTTCTTTGTACACATTTTTTATCTGGTCTCTGACCCTTCCCGGCACTGCGGGATGTCCCACGCGTAACTGCACAAGTGCCTGTGTGTGGGTAAAGGACAGCACCAGAGCACTTTACTTTTCCAGACACTCCGAATGTCCTGGAGGGAAATAGGGAGCCTCGGCCTCCCTTTGTTTCAGGGTTTTCTGCCGCTCCTGTCGGTTAACCATCACAAGTAATTAAGATCTATAAGATAACGTGGGTCATACCTATGCTTCAGCAGGCTGCCAGGTACGTTTCAAATCTCCTGTTCTCCTCCTCCCACAGAAATGCTTATGTAAAAAAAAAACAACACCAAAACTAACAACAACAAAAAAACCCCCAGTAGCTGCTGGGCAGACTCTTTTTAATTTTTTTTTTTTTTTCTTTATTACTGTGTTCACAGGGGACTGTCTTCATAACAGGAACATCAAACAAACCTCCGTAATTGCAAAGTTTGTTACGGAGTGTTTCCTCTGCAGCTCAGACAGTCTGTGCCATCCGTGATCACACGTCAGTGGGATTAGGGAAGTCCTAAATTCTGCTTTCTGGAGTTGCACAATGCACGTTGTTTTTGATGACAGGAGATTTACGTGGGCACGAGAGGAAACACGGGGTTGCACAGCCAGGGGGGTCATGTCTTGGTGACCAAGGTGAAGAATTCAACACTGCTATCATACAGGATAAGGTTCAGTCATTCCAAAATCTTTCCCGTCTCAAATTACTGTTTTAATTTAATTTATTGTCTCCTCATGGCTCGGTTCAGGCCTCCTTTTGTCTTGCGCTGCTCTTCATGAAAATGGATTTAAAATAAAATCCCTGAATGATTTGGGGTGGAAGGGACCTTCAACATCATCCTGTTCCACCCTTGCCATGGGCAGGGACACCTCCCACTATCCCAGGTTGCTCCAGGCCCCATCCAAGCTGGTCTTGGACACTTCCAGGGATCCAGGGGCAGCCACAGCTGCTCTGGGCACCCTGTGCCAGGGCCTCAGCACCCTCATAGAAAGAATTCCCTCCTAAATGTGAAAGTCACTTGATGGAAAGCCCAGCCTAAGTAAGGTGATGCTTTTAGCAGGCTTCTTCCCAAAAATGCCTGTAAAGTTCTTTAGGAAAACAAAAACAAAAACAAAAAAACCAAAAAAAAACCCAAAAACCAAAAAAAAAAAAAAAAAAAACCAACAAAAACCAAAACCAAAAAAAACAAAACACCAACCCTGTCAAACCNCCCCACAACCCTTTGCTGTTTAGGAAGAAATTCTTCCTTTGTTTTCATACCTTTTTATCCCCCAGGGCCTGTCCCATCCTCTGGGCAGTGTGTGAGGATTTTGAATTCATGTCCCTCTCAGCTGCTTTCTTGGGCTGAAGTAGAGGCATGTTCATGCTGCCCACAGGCAAAAACAGTGTATTGTCTGCCTACACAAGCTTCCAACAGCTGAAGACAACCCCTGTTTTCCCTTGGATGATATCCCATCAGGAACAATGGAGCAAGCTCTCTTGTTGTTTACAGCTTAGCTACTGGACACAGGGCACAGACCCCAAAATTTGCCAATTTAGGGATGGTAAAACTGGGTTTTAAGCAAGCAAAAATAATCAGAGCTTCTTTGGTGAGTGTCTGCATATGATACAGAAGATTATTAGGTCAGAGATCAAGATATACCCAAAGGGAAAGTTTCCATGACTCCTACCTCCACTTTAATATCACTTATCCTGACTCTACCCGTGCCCTTCTCGTGCATGACCTTTCCAAAGGGGCAGAAAACAGGACTCCTAAACAAATACTGGACAGTATTTGCTGAAAGTAAATTCTGAGACAGATTTTTGCTGATACAGTCCCTGAGCGAAAAGCTTGGCATGTGGCTCAGGCATCCAGTTAGACCTTCAGTGAGAGGGCTGCCTTGGTGTGAGCAGAGAGCCAGAATGCCCAGGAATGCACACATTTCCATTTTTCACCTGTAGAAATGGTTCACCTCTAGCTTTAAAACACTTGATTTTTGCCGTGCTGGTTGAATGGCCAGAATAATAACAGATCCCAGTTAAAAATCAACAACTGTTCCAATTCCAGTGAGCAAGAAAGTGCTGAATATGCCTCGAATGTAAAATAAATAAAAAAAAATACAGTAGCTTTTTTTTTTTTTTTTTTTTTTTTCCCAAAAAGCTCAAAGTCCTGTAAATAAGAGAAATTGCATCCAGTCAAATATTTGTTATGGAGAACCTCCGCTCCATCCACGAACTTCGGTGTCATTCAGCTTCCAGGCTTTCTGTAAACACAAAAGCAACTCTTAACTTGGCTCCACGGTTGATCATGTGCCTGGAAATTTGACACTGGTCTCAACTGTGAGTTTTGAAAGCTGTTTACTAAAAACATCTGGGCTCCACTTGCTCTGAGAGTTTAACTGAAATTTCTTTCTTGTCACTGCTTGGACAAAACACTCAGGGCAAACTTTTCAGTTGGTTTCTTTTAGGTGCCCGGATTTTTCCAAGTGGGAAACGCAGGATTTAGGCAACGAGTTCTCACTGGGTAACTTACAGCACAGAATGCAAATGTCTGAGGTACACAGAGCTGCTGGTTCCTGGAAACTCCCCAAAGGGAGACAGACAAAGGATATTTGAAGTTCTGCCGGGAAATTTGCTTTGGAGACCGAAGACGAAGCTGTTTTAATACAGGAAGAAAGTCCCAAACACAGAATAATCTGTAGCTTTGTACTACAAGATTTTGTAGAGGAGGAATACAAAACCCTCTTTAGACAGACAAACTTCTTCGAAGTTGTGACACAGGAATTTTTCTCTGTGGAGTATTTTTACACACAGTCTAAACAAAATTCTGTAGGAGATTTGCAGTTCTGCAATTTGCCCAGAATACCCTTTATTTTTTTATCCTTTACAAACCTTGTAAAAATACACTTAGAGCCAAGAGAGCGAGGAAGAACAATGTTAATAATACAGTGATTCTGTCAGCATAGCCAGAAGCAGGATCTGGCGAATTTACTAGGATGTATCATCCCTTTTTAAACTGATTTCCAGACTGATGCCACTGTCTGTGAGGGAAAGGCTCCATCCCTGATTCCAAAGGCAGCCTGGGCCCCAGGTGCACGTACAGGAGCTTTCACAACACGGATTTGCCAAGCTGCACAGGCTACAATAAGTTTGATGTTGACATTCCACCAGAGGCCACAATCCACAACATTTGCTCTACTGTCACCATCCTCCCATAGTGCCATCCACTCCTTTTTCCCCTCTCTCAGATTCAGTGTTAAAAACAAGGGGGTGGGGATCATTCCTGTCCCATTTCTGTTGGATTGAACTTTTTCTTCAAATGCTGTACAAAAAATTGCAAATAGACCACCCATCTAAAGTCAACAAGTACGGGGAAATTTCTCAATACACCACAAAAATCACCTCACTCTGAGCATGAATTCCCCTGGAAAACACTGGTGAGTGTTCAAGCTCTCTCATGGATCACCAGGCAGCTTTGATTCTAAATACAGGGGTGAAATTTTTTTTTTTTTAAGAAGTTTTATTTGGGAATCAAACAGGCAAACAGTTTTGTCCCCCCTGAGGCCATCAGGTAGTTTTGTGAGGATGCACGAAGCTGTTCCTTGGATTTAATGCAGAACTGAGTTGGAGCAGACACTAAATCTCTCAGAGGAGGCTGCTTTTATAGCCAGCCACCCAAAAAGGGACGAGCAGAAAATGCTTTCAAGCATGAGGAGAAGAAACAAGCTCTTACAAGGAGCTGGCAGTTAAAGGACATGCAGCAGCCTGATAAAGCACCACAAGAACAAGCAGTGGCCCATGGCTGATCTCTGTTGGGCAGGATGGGCGGGGAGAGGGGGCACCCCCAAACTGCTGAGCAGGTCTCTCCAGGAACTCTTTTCTTGGCTTATTCAGAAGAAGTGAAGGGGTAAAATCGCTGTAGAGGGATGTTCTCAGCAGAGGTGAGGCACAGGGAGAGCTTTCCCTGGGAAAAGCTGGCTGCTGCTCTGCTCTGCTGTGCTGGGAGGGGATACTGAAAACACTCCTGTGGTTCATGCAGAGGTGCAGCCACAACTCCACAGCTTCCACACCCACATCCACCTTTCCTGCTGGGTGTAACTTCCTCTTAGGCCACGTTCAGGCCCTTGGCATCAAAGCAAAAATACTGAAAAGCAGCTCAAGGGGCTCCAGTTGGGCCTGATCCCTGTGTGCTGCTTGTGGAGCAGCCAGGCAGTGCTGGAGTGTGGAGTGTTGTCCGGAAAAGTCACCTCTGGATGAGCTGGACACAGCTCCTTCCTCAAGGTGGGGAAGCAATCTGGTGGTACTTTCCCTGCACACTGAACAAACTGGGGGGGAAAAAAGGCGAGGAGATTGCACAGAGAGAGTAATAAAACAGGGACAGTCATCTCTGATAGGGCAAGAAATGGCTGTGACACTTTAAATCGGGTCGGAGTTCAGGACCGCGTGGAAGTTGTGTTCAGCTCAGCAGATGTTGGGCCATGCCCACAGATATCAGCATCCCAGCAGGCAATAAAGCAGTGACAGAGAGGCCACCCACTCGGTGGGACAGGGAGATAACAGGGAAGGGCAGCCACAGGAAGCCCTCAGCAATCACACATGGCTGTTGCAGATGCTCTGCTGGACTGGGCAGAACCCTTAACCCCAGGCTGACCACCTTGGCCTTCTGGGCTCGTGGGCAGTGTCCTGGGAAGATGCTCCCACTAAAAAGCTGTGGAGGCAAAGCCCTCAAGACTCCCCTCAGACAGCAGCCAGAGGAATGCTCTGCCTGGCCTAAGGAATCTTCCACCCAGTTGCTCTATGAGTAGCTTGTTCAGTCATGCGTGGCCACAAACCTGTCTAAATAGGCAGCGATGACCAAGACTGAAACTCGAATCAGGAACTTTCCAGTCTGACAAGTAAGAAAAAAAAAAAAATATTTTTGCTCCACGCATACTTAGCGAAGGCCAGGCCCTTCCTTGCCTGGTGTTTGGTGCTCTTGGTTCCTTCTAAAAGCCCCTGAGAAGGGACACGACCCACAGCAAGCTCAGAGGAAAGAAGATGAAACACTCCCACAAAGACTGCATTCCTCACACAAACACCCCCACACCTCATTTGTCTCTTTTCCCTGTCTCCAGCCACCCTGCTAACCCCTTAGAGTGTCTCTGCAGGCTGTGAACTTAGCAGAAATCAGCATTTTTGACCAGTTTCTAGGGCTTGCCTGGCCACTGGATGGGTCTGAAAGCTCCAGAGTTACAAGACAACACAGAGGAGCTCAGCGACTTGAGGGCAAAGTGTGATCACAGAGAATTTCACCAAGATACCACGACCCTGAGGAGCAGGGAGGATGTTCAGTCAGGCCCAGAGGGGGAGAGTTCTCTGACACAGCATTTCTCCAGTCAGGAGGTGCAGGTTGAGCAATGGGCTGACACCAGCTGAAACAACAGCCTGGGAGGGAGCAGCGGGATGCAAAACCACGAGGGTATCTCTGAGGTCACCAAGGAAAACAGAGTCTCTGACTAAGAAGGAAAAAGAAGCCAGAATTGCAGCATTGTTACTTAATCCAGGGAATTTTGTTCAATCGAGACCAGCAGGCTCAGCATGACCACACCAAAAAAAAAAAAAAAGGCTACCAGCAGGATTTTATTGGAATTCCTGAGTGCCTGTATCCCTGCCTCAGCCTGGTTTAACTGGCAGTGGACTCTGCCAGGAAAAGACAATTCCTACTTTATTCCCTGCCTGTGTTCATTCTGATCTGCTCTGGAGACACCAGGCCCTACTTCCCTCAATATACAAAATACAAGCATTTCAAGAGGAACAGGGAGTTTGTCAGCCTTGGACAGGAGAAAATATCCACTTCCAGAGTTTTCTACTGGAAACTCTTTTCCTTCGATTCACCAGCCTTGCTGTGGGTGAAAAATTTTGTCACCACAAAATCCCTCAGGTGCGAAGGGTTCAATCCCTTCTTGCTGTATTCCAGAGGCCAGGAAAGCAGCTCGATCCAGAGAAAGGAGCACTTCCTAAACTTATTTCAACCTAAACTGTCACACAGCCTACAGTGACAAGGATAGGAACACAGCAGGGAATTGCAGAGATTGTAAAAGGAGGAGGAAGGGGACTGAGAATCTGTGTTTTTACAGCCACATCCAGCAGGAGAAGCACCAGTGCATAGAGAGCCTGAGGAGCAGGAAGAGAAAGTGACACCACCATCACTTTACATCAGCTGGAGGCTTTCTCTTCTTGTTCCAGGTCCTTCAGAAGTGGCTTTTTCCAGAACTGGGAGAAGACAGTTCTACCCCTTTCCCCATTATCACCCTGTGCCAAAACCAGACAGATCTCTGTTTCAGGCAGTTCCTGCTTTCCCATCAGGTGGAAGGAGCAGGATTGAGCAACAACTCCTCCAAAAGCAACCGAACCTCGAGGGCCAGGAATTGGGAAGTGGGTGGGATCTCTTCCCAAACATCACATGACTTTTATTCATCCTGCTCCTGGGGAATGAGGCAACATTTCATTTTCAGGCAACGTGCTTTGCCTGCTATCTATGAGAACCAAACTAAGAACATCACAATACTTTTTGTCCTGGGTTGTGGAGTNTTTTTTTTGCTACAGGATCATCTCTACTTCAACAGAACCACATCTGCCACTTCAGAAGGACTTACCTTTGGACTGCACCCAGCACCCTGACCAGCAGGGTGTCAGGTTGTAGCTCTGACTCTGTCAGGCTTTTCTCCAAAATCGTTGTTTGTTTGCTTGTTTTAGGTGGGTGGTTTTGTTTTTTCTACTATATTTGTATTATTAATATTCCCAGTAAAGAACTGTTATTCCTATTCCCAAAATCTTTGCCTGAAAGCCCTTGATTGCAAAATTATAATTTGGCGGGTGGGGGTTACATTCTCCATTCTCAGGAAAACTCCAGTTTCCCTGGTAAATACCTGTCTTTCCAAACCAAGACACTTTTGAAAAGCATCTTTATTCTGCCTGCAAAAACTTGTGTTATGCCATAAATAAGGGAATAAATGAAAGGTTAATTAGCTGGAGTTTCAATTCAGATGCTCTGTGAGGGATGCTGTCCTTTACAGCTCTCTCCATTAAGGATTCCAGGAACTTTGTTAACATTTTCATCGTGTTCCAGCAGTAAGATTACAGTCAACAAAGAGGGCATTGAGAGGCTGGTCACAACTCCCAGCACCCTTCCAAGTGACACTTCCACCTCACCTGCCTGCCAGAGGCTGCTTGGAAAGGGAGGAACCTCCCTGCTGTGTCCCAGAGCTCCTCCTGCTCACTGGGATCTGGGAAGGCAAGGGAAAGGAAAGAGAGAGGGGAAGGAAGAATCCAAGAGGAATCAGGATACGAGGGAAAATCCCAGACCCAGGGTGTCAGGAGACAGGCAGAGAGCTGGAAGAGGAATGGAGAGAGAAAGGAAAGGCATTTGGAGCCATTTGCCATTTCCAGGCAGGGAACATCAGAACTGGGAAGAAAAGGAAAGGGAAAGGGAAAGGGAAAGGGAAAGGGAAAGGGAAAGGNGGGGGCAGCCGGGTTGCCCTGGGTTGCCCCGCTTTGTCCCTGTTTTTGTCCCGCTTTGTCCCTGTTTTTGTCCCGCTCTGTCCCGGGGGGTCCCGCCCCGGCCGAGCCGCCACGGGGGGGCGCCCGCGCTGCTCCCCGCGGGCCAATCAGCGCGCTCCGTGCGCCGCTGCCCCGGGGCACGCCGGGAGTTGTAGTCCGTGCGGCGCGACGGTGGAGACGTGCTTACCAGCGGCTTCTCCGCGGGTCGGCGGGGGCGGCTCCACCACTGTTGTCTCCTCACGGACACTCGGGGACTTACAGGGTGGTTTACACCATCCCGCCACGCTGCCGGGGCGCAGCGCCGCGGGTGTCGGGCATCAGTGTCGCGTGGGGATGACGTCAGGGGAGGCGCGGGGAGGTGTCATGGCCGGGGGGGTTGTTGGCTTACAAAGCCCCTCAGTGCGGGGGGAAGGAGGGAGGGCGGTGCCCAGGGCTGTGTAAAGAGGAGCAGGCGTTGAAATAATGCCAGTGTAACGAACCTGTGCCAAACACAAGATGTTGCAACAGAGGAGTCAAATTGCATCTTAAATTTTATAAGGAACAGGCATACACGCAGCATTTGGTTCCTCTGAGGAATCACCGTTCCCGGTGTTTATAAAAGTCCAGATTGTCACAGATTTATCTGGGTCGGAAGGGACCTTAAAAACCATCACATTCCATGGGCAGAGACACTTTCCACTATCCCAAATTGCTCCAAGCCCCATCCAACCTGGCCTTGGACATTTTCAGGGATAGAGCAGCTATAGCTTCTCATGGAAATCCATTCCAGTGCCACGCCACCCTCACAGGGAAGATTCCTTTTCCCAATATTCCATCTAAAGCCACCTGCTGTCAGTTTGAAGCCATTCCCACTTGTCCTGTCACTCCAGGCCCTTGTCCGAAGTCCCTCTCCAGCTCTCCCTGAACCTTTTTCATCACTGGATGTGGCTCTGAGGTTTCCCTGGAGCTTTCCCTTCTTCAGGCTGGATATTCCCATAACCAGCAATAAGCATCTTGTTACACAATTAAGCAGAAATAAAAACCTAATTATGTTGGGAGAAGGGAAACAAGGGCTTGTGGTCTAGAGGCAAAAAAAAACAGAAAAATATATGAAAGTGGTGAAATCATCAAGAAAGCAGGATGAAAACAGGCCTGAAGGATGTTTGGTGACAGTAGAACAGGCCATAAAAGCATGATTATATATATATATAAATGATATTCCTTTCTCTATAGAGGGTATGGCAGAGCTGGCAAACAAAGGAACTATTTTCCCTATACAAAAGCTTTTAGCTTTCCAAGTTTAAAATTAAATGTTTAGCATCTGATTCTGGGATTTCTCACAAATATTTTGCCCACTTACTTTCCTGAGGCTGATTCTTAAGTAATTGATGGAAAGCAAGCCACAAGCATTGTTTTTAAATAGTCAAACCCAAATATCTTTATATTTTCCATGCAATTCCCCTCACACTTCTTTTTTACCTGAAACTTGAAGTTGAATAGGACTCAGTCTGCTAAAAAAGGAATCCTGGGTATTATTTGAACCTTCCAAGAAAAAGCATATAATTTAACCCTAACTTTGCAAAAGTTAATACACATTTCTGCTGATGCCAGGATAAATTCTAGCCAGGGCAGAGGAAGGAAGCCTGGATGAGCAGTATAAATTCCAAAATTTTAGGTGGTTACCCTTGAGTGAGATAACACAAAGCTGTCTAAAATGGGAGTAATAAACAACCAGATTTTTACTGCCCTCAAAGGGATAAATTTCTTCCCAATATCCAATCGAATCCTTCCCTCCTTCATCTTAAAGCCATTTAAAGCCAAGTATTTAAAGAGTGGCCACAGAGAGGACAAAGTCTCTTCACAAGAAGCCTTGATTCTATGATTTTTTTTTTTTTTTTTTGTATAAGAATTTAAAAAATAGGGAGGAAAGGGAGGAGAAAATAGCACTGACATGCCAAATGCAACTGGTTTTTGATTCCCAGAGTCCTGGGAATTTTAAAGCCAGAACTGTAGCCCAACCTGAATTTCACAAGTGGATGCTATTTTTAGAGGAGAAAAATAAGTCATCCATTAATCATCACATCCTCTTTGATGGTGCATGTTTTCATATCCGGCAGCACCATTAAAAAAAAAAAAAAAAAAAAGA
>VWYO01009036.1:287100-311378 GCA_013400275.1 Rhadina sibilatrix
CCACCAGACACACCCCCCCCCCCCACCCGCCCCCAAGTTTTCTATAATTTTACTCTAAAGATTTCCATAATACCATTAGTACTTCTAGCATCTATCTGGACTTTTCCCTCATCCCCTCTCCCCAATTCAAAGAAATCTAAATGTGGCATTAAAGGATCTTCCCATTTACCCTGTGTTGCTCCATGGAATGTAGCTCAGTATTTACAGTAAGGATTTACATACCAGCCCTATAGGGAAGGAAAGCAAAGTTCAGTCCAAATGCCTCCTTTTTGGGAGAGTTTGGGATTGATTTTGAGATGGTGGGAATATTGTGCTATGCAGGGATAAATAGATTGATGAAATATTTCATCTGGCCAGGCTCCTCTGTGGCCTCATGTTCTTCCAGAAGCTTGAGAGGGAGCAAGGTCAGGGTTTAAATTGCATAAGAAATAGTTAACTTGGCAGAAATAAAAGGGACATCCCTTTTTCCTAAAATGGGGAGTTCATTCAGGTGAAATAGCACAGAAACAACACAGAAATACTCACTGCTGCACAGAATTAATTCCAGATGATTTATAATTGTCTGTATCTCCAGGAAACAAAACAATCCTCTTTCTTCTTTCTACATGTGACATGAGAATGATTTCACTCCTAAGGAAGAGATGAATCCCGATCGAGCAGCGTTGGAATATTCACACAGACACCTGCCAGCACTGGCACAAGGGCTGGCTTGGCTGCAGGAGTAGGTACATCTCTCCTTTAATGAGGTTTTATAAATATGATGGAGTGTCTGGGGACAAGTGTGTCTGGCACTTTTTTTGGATGTTCCCTTAATTGCACGTGTGAGGGGTTTTTCAGAACATTGCCAAAAGGGGCTGGTAATCCAAGGAACCTAAATTACCAGCACTTCTTTGTAGAGCCAGCAGAATTTCCCCTCTGGTTCCATTAAGCATCCATGTGTGATTTATGGGAGTGCCACTTCCTGTGTGATGTCCAGGGCTGGGAACAGGCCTGTTCATATTCCAGCAATACCTGACCATAAATTCTGCACTGTTCACATGAAGGACTCTGGCTGGCCGTCATTTTTCCAGCCTGTTTGCTCTGTTTGCAAACTCCTGGAAAATTAAAGATTCTGTGTCTTACAAAGGCAGCAACAGGACAAGAGGGAATGGTTTTAAACTAAAAGGTGAGGGATTTAGATTGGGTATTAGGAAGAAATCCTTCCCTGTGAGGGTGATGAGGCCCTGGCACAGGTTGCCCAGGGAAGCTGTGGATGCCCCATCCCTGGAAGTGCCCAAGGCCAGGTTGGACAGGGTTTGGAGGAACCTGGGATAGTGGAAGGTGTCCTTACCCATGACAGGGGGTGGAACAACATGAACTTTAAGGTACATTTCAACTCAAACCATTCCAGGACTCTATAAACTGGACTTCTCCAAGAGCCACACAGCAGAGGCCTATCCTGCCATGGGAGTGCAGAGCTGTGGCTGGAATAAATCCCCCTGGTCCAGACCTTTCCCTGTGTGCTGCAGTTAGCCCAAGGACCATCAGGCATCACACTTCCCATGAAGTTTTGCAATAAAGAATTTTGTAATAAACCCAGATGCCAGAAAGAGACACAGCAAAGAAATCCATCCTTCACCTCTCCCTTCCAAGCCAAACCATTCTGTGATTCTGTTCCCTTCATAAATCTTAAATGTTTCTTGTGGGGTGGGATGCATTGGCCCCATCAAGATGCCAGTCACCCAGGCTGTCAGCTCTTCATCTAAGTTGCTTAATTACAGGGATAATCTTAGATGGGTTCTTAGAAGTAGAAAGACAGGACAGTTTTTGAGATAAGTGTTCTGCCTTGTGCAGGGTAAATAAATAAAAATTATATTGTAATATATTTTATTATAAAAATTCATTTAAAAAACCACTCCAAAACAAACAACAACAAAAATATCTCTATTTTCAGAATCCAGGTGTGCACTTATTGATGGATTAGACACCTCTTTCCCTGTTGTTCACCCCGCTGTGCCATCACAACCAAAGTGATTTGATTTTGTCCACTTGTGGGGCTACCCAGATTTGTCATTGTTGGAGATTTCCATCTAGGAATGCTTATGATGAGCCCAGACTGATTAGAGTCTGCTGAAAACGCTCCCTTTTCTCTGATGTCCATTTGTGTTTCAGTCTCATAGTCTTTAAATACAATTGATTAGCCTGGGATCTCTTCAGGCTTCTTGGGATTTAACAAAAGCATTGTAGAGATCCTGCCAGTTCTCAAAGGATTTTTTTTCCCTTTGAGGCCATTTTTCACTGTCCTCTAGGTGAGGGGAATAAATCTGAGGATGAGCTCATAGAGCTGATAATTTCCAGGAGAGAAAGAGCTCGGGATTTTAATGGTACGCAGTGGAGCCTCTTTACGCAGAGGGATAAACTCAGCTGCCAAAGCTGCACCTCTGCAATTTGTCAGGCACCAACTTTTTAACAGCATCTTCTGAGGCCTTGTTAAAGTCGTCCCAAGATGTTTCCAGGGGAAAAACAATCAATTATATTAAATTGTTTGTCTTCATAGAATGGTTTGGGCTGGAAGGGACTTTAAAGTTCATCCCATTCCAACCCCCTGAGATGGGCAGGGACATATTCCACTGGATCAGATTGCTCCGAGTTCCTTGTATTGGAAATCCAGCTCCCAAAAATATGGGATTTTTATTTATTTTATCAAAATTGGAGCGATTCTTTCATATCAGTTCACTGTTGATGCCCTCAGTTTATACCTGGTGAACAAATTGACAGCAAAATAACTGGACCACAGCTCCTATTTGCCTTGCATTGATTTATAAATAAAATATTTATAAACACTTTATTGGAATGTTAAAAAATTATCACAGTGATACATTTTTTCTCAATTAAAATCTACCCTAATTGACTTAAAGAACATTTTAATTTTTCAGCATTTTTCTCTAATACTAATGAAAATGCCCCCTTCCAACCCAAGCCATTCTATGATGATCCTGAGTAGAAATCCACTGTTAAAAAGAAATCTCATTTGCAGAAGGACGGGAGATGTTTGGAAATTTCTCTTGACCAGGAGAATCAATGACTCATGGATGCTCTGATCCTCCTCTCCCTACAGGTATGGGAGTGAGGACTAATTTAAGGCAGCACAGAGAGACAGGCAAAGTAGAAATCCTTTCACTTCCTGTGCAGCAGTTTAGAATGGATATTAGGAAAAGTTCCTTCATGAAAAGGGTTTTCCAACCCTGGAACAGGCTGCCCAGGGCAGTGGTAGGGTCACTAACCCTGAAGGGATTTAAAAGCTTCATGGATGTGGCACCTGGGGACATGGATTAGTGGCGGCCTTAGCAGTTCAGGGGAATGGTTGGACTTGATGATCTTAGAGGGCTTTTCCAACCTCAGTCATTCCGTGTTTTTATTTAAGTGGGATGAATCCAATCCTAAATCATTCTAGCACAAAGAAACTGATGGTGCTTCCCTCATGGCAACCACTGAATTTCTATTCCTGACGGATTTGGTGATGTAACTGCTGCCCTCGTAGAGGCAGTTTGGGCTGTAAGGGACCTTATAGACAATCCCATTCTAAACCCCCTGCCATGGGCAGGGACTTCTGTGAGAGAATTATGACTAAAAATACTCTTACATGTCTAAAGAAAACCCTACAAGCAGGATCTGTGTCGTCTCTATTATCCAGTGTCGGTGGGTGAATTTGTGCATGTGCCTCTGCCATCTGCTGTCACAACACAGGAAAAGCATGTCAGAGAGGGAGACAAGCCTCATCCTGGATTCATTTATTTATTTGAAAATTATGATCCCACACGAGTGAAAGCGTTTAGGAAGTTTGGGGTTTTCAGCACGGATTTTTATTATTTTTAATATTAACAGTTCTATGGGTATATAAATGTACTTGTACATAATTTGAAGTCTGTGGGCTTTAGCCACTACTAAGTCATTATTGTGTAGGAGCAGAGTAGGAACGCGACTCCAAGTGTAACTCCAGGGTTTAACTCTAGGTGTAACTCTGGGTGTAACTCCAGGGTTCTGCCAACCCAGCTTGTCTCAGAAGGCTCTGCAGCACTTCCGCAGTCTCCACATGGATTCCTTTATCTCACTGCTCCTCAGGGTGTAGATGAGGGGGTTCATCATGGGCGAGAAGATCGTGTAGATGACACAGACGTACTTGCTGGTGGGCAAGGTCCCAGCAGGCCGCAGGTAGGTGAAGATGCAGGGCATGAAGAGCAGGGTGACGGCCATCACGTGTGAGGCACAGGTGGACAGCGCCTTCCAGTGCCCCTGGGAGAGGTGGGCCCGGACCTTGGCCAGGATGAGCGCGTAGGAGGCCACCAGCACCAGGAAGCAGCCCAGGGATATGAGGCCGCTGTTGGAGGCCATGAGCCACTCGGTGAGGGCGGTGTCGGTGCAGGCCAGGCGGATGATGGGTGGCACGTCACAGAAGTAGCTGTGGATCGTGTTGGGGCCGCAGAAGGGCAGCTGGAGCATGAGCACAGTCTGGACAATGGAGTGGATAAAGCCCCCTACCCAGCAGGCAGCGACCAGGGCCCTGCAGGCCCCGCGGGCCATGATGGCCACGTAGTGCAGGGGCCTGCAGATGGCCGTGTAGCGGTCGAATGCCATCACCGTCAGGAGGAACATCTCCGAGGAACCCACAAAGTGCAGGAAAAACAGCTGGGCCATGCAGCCCTCAAAGGCAATGGCCTTGTGCCCTGAGAGCAGGGCCACCAGCACCCTGGGGATGGTGACAGAGGTGTAGCAGATATCGATGAAGGACAGATTGCAGAGGAGGAAGTACATGGGTGAGGAGAGCTTGGGGTCAGTCCTGACTGTCACGATGATGAGGAGGTTGCCCAGCAGGACCATGGTATAGGCCAGGAGGAAGACGGTGAAGAAGAGGAGTTGCAGCTCCTGTGTGTCGGAGAACCCCAGGAGGATAAATTCAGTCACCCGGGAGAAGTTGTCCTGTGCCATTGCTGCAGCTCAGGCTCCCATAGCACAGGTGGGAGGGAGGCCAGGAAGGGAAGGGAATGTGCTACAGCTCTGAGGCTCGTGGATGGTGTGAGCAGGATGCATTTGCTGCTACAGAAAGCACAGTGTTACGTCATAAGTGACAGAAAGCAGAGTTTGCACTCACCCCCTCTCCTGTCCCTATTCAGGTCTTTGGCCCCTCCACACTGACCTTCTCTCCTGAACTCACTCTGACCACTATTTTCCTGCACTGTAGCTGATGTGCTCCCATTCTGTCAGGGAGAAATCACAGGATCACAGAATTATTCAAGCTGGAAAAGCCATTTAGTCCAATCGTCCCCCCAGCACTGCCAAGCCCTCCACTAAACCATGTCCCCAAGTGCTATCCATACTGCTTTTAAATCCCTTCAGGAATGGTGATTCCAGCACATCCTGCTCTCAGATAACAAGAGCCATGAATGCTGGAAAAATACTGTGCTGTACTTTTACCTGCTAGAAATCTGAAGTGCCATGACTGAAACAAATGCTGCCATTCTCAACCCTGAGATGTTCCATGTTCTGATCCTAATGACACTCCTCTAAATTGAGGAAAGGGCTCTCCAGTTAGCTTATCCACTCTGAAACTGGGAATACATGGACAGACACCAGGTCTGGGAGGTTCCTCACTGGAGAAATTTGGGTTTCTAACGCAGCAGAAGTTGCAAAACCCTGCATGGTTTCTCCCCCTCTCTATTTTTTAAAGGAATTTTTGAAGTTCTTCAGTAGACAAATACACTCACTGTCCTGTGGAGGTTAAAGTGGGACCAACAGAGGAATGCACTTGTCCATTTAAAATCCCTCCAGGAAATTCCTTCTCTGCTCATTGCTGCTGAGGAGTTTATAACTCAGCAAGCAGGAGGTTACAAGTAAGAAACCAGATGTCTATGATGCTAACAGTATTAAATAAACCTGCCTTAAAAGATCTAAAAAGCCAAATCTTTAGACAGGGGACATAAACAGGACACACACATTGTCCTCTGGTATGTTGAGTATTCACTGTATTTCTTCTGCTGTTTTTTTGGGACAATTTCAGTTTAAAGCCAACACTTCCCTGAAGGAGTAACAGTGAAATCCAAGCCAGAATATGTCACTGACGTGTAATAACAAGCTCTGATTATTTAGCTGAGGAGGATGGTAGAAATAATAACCAGGTCCTGGCTGGGGTGTGGAACACCCCATAAATACACCTGTAGTTACACTGGGGTAGTGAATGAGACATTGGCTGCCCTCCTTTACTGACAAATGCCCACAAATCCACCCTTACAGCATTCCCATGCAGAACACAAGGATCACTAATGTGTAATATTGTGGTCAATGGACCTGCCCATGGCAGGGGGTCACAACAAGATGAGCTTTGAGGTTTTTTCCAAACAAACCATTCTGGGATTCTAAATGTGTAAGCAATTTTTAAAAGGTTCTGTTTCTAAATCATAAAATAGCCCTCACAAAAGTCACTCACCAGCAATGCTGCTTTGCAAAGGCAGGATTTCAGTGAGGCCTGATCAAAACAAAGGAACAATCCCAGAACACTTCCACAGAGTTCACTTGCTGTCATTCCTCTGATGACCTCCCCAAATCACTTCCAGGGGTTCCATCAGAACCTCTCAGTTCCATCAGAAACTCACTGCAAAGTGCTGCTCGGAAGTTATGAAAGCAGCTCTGTGTCTCTGCCAACTCTGAGCCCTGAAAAGAACAGCCCAACCTTCTGTATTTCCTATTCTGCAAAAAAAAAAAAAAAAAAAAAAAACCACAACAAAAAACCACCAACCTCCAGGAGCATCTTCAAGTACAGTTACTTCTGTAGCAGAAATAGTTCAAGTAAATCACACAACAGAAGCACAAGACTATCAGGAGTAATGAGATCCCAGAGGCAAAGAGAGTTTTGTCATAAATCATCAGTGGACAAGGCGCTAAAGTTGTTCTTTGGGTAGTTATCAGTGTAGTCCCTGGAGAGAGATGACAGAGTAAATATGTCTCTTACATAGGACATTTGTATAAATTCCTATAAATTGATACAGATTTTACTTTCTGTCCTAAGCCAGTATTTCTCATCTATAATCTTACTTCTTACGAATTTACATGTTGACAGCATAAAGAAAAAAATATCACTGATTTTATCACTTAGACACCTGACTTTAAAACAGGAAGTAACTCAGAAAATCACTTAAAAAATGCACAGAAGTTTGTGGTGAACTTTCCTCACTCACCAGGTATTTTTACTGACACAGTGAAGCACAGAAGCAACATTTTAGCTCAAGTATGAAATTCTTGTAAGAATTCTTGGCAAAGTGTAGAGGAGTCTGACACTGTTTCCAGTGACACCTTCCATAAGCTATGGGTGAGTATTTACTCAGCAGCACCCAGAAGCGAAACCTCTAAAAAAAAAAACAAACCCTGGTGTTCACCTCCAAAGAATTAAAAAATGCATTTATTTTATTTAGTGCTGTCTTGGGCAGAGAAAGATGAAGTAGATAGAATTATAGGATAATTATGGAATTGCAGAATAGCTGTTTGAGCTGGAAGGTACCTTAAAGACCATCTCATTCCAACACCTTTCACTAGACCAAGTTGCTCCTAGCCCCATCCAGCCTCGCCTGGAACAGGCCAGAAAGGATTTGTTGAAGTGGGAGAGGAAGGGGAGAAGTTTCCCCTCTTGTTCCTTCATCAGCAAACCACCCAACTAGTTCTCAATATCAGGAGGGTTTGTTTTTGGTTTTGTTTTTCTTATGGGATGCTCTACCTGGACAACATTTTCAGTATTTTTTAACAGTATTTAAGCACTGGTGTTGCAGTTGCTCATGAGGCTGTGGTCTGGGCCTGTGCTTGTTGACAAGAAATAGGAAGGGAATGCCAGAGGTCCCAATGTCTTTCCCATCACAAAAAGACCTTTTAGTACCTTCCTAATTACAGCAGGAGCCAACAGTCAGCTCTTCTTTCAAAGGCACATTTTTGGGCATTGCCACAGAAGAAAATATAGCAAAACATGCCTGGCTTTCTCCGATCCTTTGGGAACATGACCACAGCCCTACCCCTTCCCACTTCCACTTCCCACTTCCCTCCTGCACAGTTTCCTTATAGCTCCCCTTAACCTCCCCATTGCAGAGGGTGTAGATGAAGGGGTTGAGTGTGGCTGTGATGAGTGTGTAGAATACAGCCACGCTCCTGTCCTCAGAGAGGTAAACAAACGTGGTGGGCCCAAGGCACAGGATCACCACAGTGATGTGGGATCTGCACATGGATTGGGCCTTGTGCCACCCTGCCAGCGTTTGTTCCCCCAGGGAAACCAGGATGACCACACAGGACATGACCAGGATGAGGGAGCAGCTCAGGGAGATGACTCCACTCCTGGCCACCGCGGCCAGGCCCTCAGTGCATGTGTCAGCACAGGCCAGGTGGAGCAGGGGCTGGACATCACAGAAGGAGTGAAGGGCTACTTTGTTGGGGCTACAGAAGGGGAGCAGGGCAGTAGGAAGGGTCTGGAGGGTGGCATGCAGGAAGCCCCCTGCCCAGGAGACCCCCACCATGGGGGTCATGAGCGCGAGGTGGTGCAGGGGCTGGCAGATGGCCACATAGCAGTCACAGGTCATGCTGTCAGGATGAAAACCTCTGCACAGCCAAAAAAGTGAAGCCCAAAGAGCTGCCCTATGCAACCTGCAAAGGAGAGGGTGTTTTTTTACACCAGGAAGCCAGAAATCTTTCGGGGAGCTGTGACAGAGGAGAAAAGAAACATCTACAAAGGACAGGTGGCAGAGGAGGAAATACATGGGGGAGTTCGGGTGCCAGCTGCTCCTCGCAGTGAGAACTCTGAGGAGATTTCCTGCCATTGTGAGCGTGTAGAAAAGCAGGAAGACCACAAAATATATTTTCTGCACCCCTTGGTTCTCTGAGAGGCGCAGGAGGATGAATTCCTTCATGCTGCTAGAGTTTTCCTTGCCCATCTACTGGGCAATGTGCAGTGCAGAGCCTGGAAATGTGGAAAGATAAAGACAAAATGATTCATCATTTTTTTCATTCTTAAAAATTAATTCTTTATCAGAAGTGCATTCTCTCAGAGAAATACATAGGATTAGAATTAAGTTTTTTAGTGCTTTTAAAATTTGGTTTGGTTTTTGTTTGGCTGTCTGTTGCTCTTCTCCCTCTAAGTATTTAATTTGCCTAGTATGAGACATAGCCATAGAATCATAGACTCCTGGAATGGTTTGGGGTGGAAGGGACCTTAGAGACCATCTAGTTCCAACCCCATTACCATGGGCAGGGATGTCACCCACTGGACTTCTTATGGGATTGGATCCATCTGACCCAGGCTCCTATTTTATGACTTAAAATCAGAATCTCCTGTAGAGGCAAAAAGCTGATCAAGCACCCACAGGAAATGCTGAAATGTAGAAAAACCAAAATTGCTCTCAAACTCAAAAAAGTGAAGCCTGAAGAGGATGTTGGGAAAGTTGGGGCTTTTCCTGTGCTTGCAGTTTTACTGGCAGGAGGTAAAACATACTCAAGAAAGGAGATAAAAGAGGGGTTTTAACCCTAAAATCATCTTTTCAGTCACTGACTAGAGGTACATGATATGGTGCAATCAACTGTAATATGAAATAAATACAGTGTGGACTGTTATAATTAAAAAAAAAAAAAAAGATAAGGAGTTGCATCATCCCCTTATTGCAAGGGTTTTCCCCTAAAATCTCAGGTGGTTAATTGAAAAAGAATTCCATAACTTGATTTGGGACTGCAAAACCAACTAGTTCTGTACATGGTTACAGCCAAATAGAGCCAGAAATGGTTGACAACTTCAAGGGAAATTTCTTTTTGTATTTTCACATTTGTCAAGAAGATTAGAGGGTGGGGGGGGGGAAGAGGAAAGGAAATCAGGAAAAGGAAAGAAAAGAGGAAAGGGAAAAGATCCTGGAAAACCTATCTCCTCTGTGTTTGGAGATCTAATTTTTGTTTAAGAGCTGTAAGATTTTATGTCCCCAACATCTCCCCTTCCTGGCAGAGGCTTTAAAGAACATAGAACAGCTTCTGAAAAGCTTCCAACACTTGCTTAGGAGGTGCCTTTTTTAATCCCACCTCATTTAATTCCTTGCTTTCCTGTATCACCAAGTGTATCCTGGCTTTTCATGCCCATGTTAGAGCTGCTTGGAGGGAGTATGGGCATTGAAGGTTGCACACACAGCCCAGCAAGCAGAGAGAAAAAAATAAAATCTGTTTAAGTAACTTTCTTCAAACCTCCCCAAGGAAATCTTCCTCCTCCGGGGCTTGATTCCCTGTTTATGCAGACCTCCTCCACCCTCTCCAAGGAAATTTCCCAGTTCAAGGGCTCGTGGGGCTGGAGGAAGGAGATGTGAATGCTCTTTGGTGAGAAGGAGAAGAAATTAATCCCATCCTGCCAGGGGAAGTTTAGATTGGATTTTAGGAAAAATTTCTTCACTCACAGGGTGGTCCAGCCCTGGCACAGTTTACCAAGAGCAGTGGTGGAGTCACCATCAATCTGGAGGGATTTAAAACGTGGATGTGGCACTTGGGCACATGAGTTAGTGGTGGCACTGCTGGGGAATGGTTGGACTCAATGACCTTGGAGGGCTTCTCCAACCTTAACAATTCCATGATTCCTGGAAGAAAAACAGCGAGTAGTTTAGCTGAATAATTAATTGGGCGAGCATGTGGTGTGACCTGGTAAAGTTAACATTCCCAGACTGCCATTAATCCATGCTTTGTGCATTTCCCAAATGTAAAGGCCCCTTAGATCCACAGTTTAGGTTTTATATCACTGTGAATAAGAATAAAATTGTGAGGATTTTTTTAAAATCATTGATATCTCAAAAAAAACCCACCGACTCCACAAGTCCTCATTAAAAAAAAAAAAAAATCGGGGAGGTTTCTATAAGTAAGTAGAAGAGAGACAGAAAATGGCTTGGGTCACTTCTTGATGACCCTCCAAGTCCCTATTTTCCATGAAATTTCATTGCTGGTAGCCCAGGGAGTAAGGCCTTTTGCAAGACCTTGTACACTTCAGCAAAGGTCAGTGAAGTAAAGAGTAAGTAAAAAAAAATTTTACAAATTGGGAAAACTGAGGGAAGGGAGGAAGTCAACTTTTGTACATCTGCAGAAGTCAGCCGAGTTGAGCCTTTGCCACTCTAGGCTTTCCTCTGGAAAGAAACAGATCTATTCACCTAATCAGTTAGGGGAAATGGCTTTAAATGACAGAAGGTGTGTTTAGATGGGATATTGGGAATAAATTCTTCCTTGGGAGGGTGGGGAGGCCCTGTCACAGGTTGTCCAGAGAAGCTGTGGCTGCCCCATCCCTGGAAGTGTTCCAGGACAGGTTGAAGCAATCTGGGATAGTGGAAGGTGTCCCTGCCCATGGCTGAGGGTGGAACTGGATGACCTTCCAACCCAAATCATTCCAGAATTCGATGAATTTGGAACTCATCACTACTCTGAAATGTATTGTGTATTTTCAACTCATGATTTAGGTGCATCAATAAATAGTTTCACCCACTGCCCATCCCTGTGTTTTGCTGACATTTACTGAAATTCAGAATGGCCCAATAACAACAAAGGCATTTTGAATGTCTCCCAACATGGAATGCCAGCAATCCATGCACAGAAAATGGAAACTCTCAAATTAATGAGGTGATTAAATAGAGCTGTGGATAAAAATAGTCTTTTAATTTAAATATCATTTTACACCATAGCCTGGAGTCCTGGCCAGGTTAATGAGGGTTGCCAGTAACCACTATAGAAAACAGGATTGGGTAAGAAAGTAAAAAATCTTTGTGAAAGAAAGAGGAAGAACAGATGACAACAGAAGCTGAAGATGTACAAATGCGTTTCTGACCTGCTAAGCAAATTTGGGCTGGATCTGCCCGTTCCTGTGGCCACTGACACACATGGCAGCAATTTGGGTGGCATCACACCCCTGTCCCTTTATTTCCCTGGCCCATGGGACTAAGAGAGGAGGCTGGCACCTCCTCAAAATAGTTCCCTGTAAGGATGTCAGGACAGGAGAAAGGTGTTTTCTCTGTTTCCACGCCTTTTGGCAGGTGGATCTGAATGGCTCATGGACATGGAGTGTGCATGGACAGGACTGGGATGTTGTGGGTGGGTGGTGGTGGGTTCTGTCCGTTTAGGAGACACAAGGTGAGGAAGAGCAAGAAGCTCTGTTCAGGGGGAAGTTGTGAAACTGGAAGTGAAAGGCATGGGGCCGGAGAAATTTTGTGAAATTGGAAGTGCCTGAGGTGTTGAAGGACTGTGCTGAAAGCCTGTGGCTTGTGAAGGTGCACTGAAAGGTGCTTCTGACCCCAGAGCTCCATGTTGAGGGCAGCAAGAGCAGGGTTTGGGCATCTGGAACTGCTGAGGTGGGAAGTGTGGATGCAAGGTTGGATGAAGCAGTAGGAACTCCGTAAGATGCTGAACTGTGCTGGGAGAGGCTGTGGGTCAGAAGAGGACCCACTATGATGACAGATGTGTGACAGCTGTGCAAGGACAGGAGGGAACAAGAAGTGCTGAGGGAGGTTGTGAAACCTCCAGCAAAGATGTTATGGGAGAGGACTTAAAATGTCTCTACCTGAGCAGCACTAAAACATCATCTTCAGGGGCTGTGAAACCAGAGCATCTCAGGGCCTCGAGTAGGGCACAACACCAGTGCAAGGTTTCTATGGACAGCTCTTGCAAGAATGGCTGAGGAAGGGAGAAGTAGTAATGTTTCCATGACACTGCAAAGAGGGAAGGGGGAAGTGGTTCAAATCTGAGTGATCATACCCACACAGAGGAGGTATTTCCCCCATGGGTGATTGGTTGCCTGGAGGGTCACGCTGAAAACACCATGGCTTTTTAAACACTGGCTGCCCAGCCCAGCGCTGTGAGATGACACAAGGACTCGAGCTGCACTCTATGTCACACAATCCAGGGCACAACATTGCTGGGCACAGACGCTGAAATTCCCAGGAGAGCAAAAAAGGTGAGAAATTCTGAGGTGGGTCTTTGCCATTGCGCTCTGATGGTTTCTGTCAGGCTTTGGGGAAGGGAGGAGAAACAAAAACAATGGAGGAAAAAAGATCAGATATTTACTTCCTTTGCTGGACAGAAATTTGCTGTAGGTCAGGAACTGATGATAATAATTTTCAATATAAGGAAAGCTTCATTCTAGTGACACTTTTCCCTGTACAAATGCTCTTGAACTGCTCTGAATGCACCTCTGTAATGTAAAAAGTCATTACTCAGAGACCTGGCATTGCAACAGCATAACTTTCTGTCCATAGTCTGAGACATCTTTGTGGGGTCAGAGTTGTTCTGCCTCAGGAACTACAGGCAGGATTTGGAGGCAGATCACAGGGAGGATGTTTAATCTCAAGGGAGAAAAAGACCACCTGGACTCAGGCTGCTGCTGTTTGAGGAGAGCTTTCACATATTAGTTACATAAGGAAGTAGAATCACATCTTGAATGTGTCTTGGAGACAGGAATTCAGTCTTTCCAAGGGAATATGATAAATAAATGAGAAGAATGAGTGACTTTTGCAGTGTTCTTTTCCACGGTCTGTAGAAGTAAGAGAAGGATGTCATCACTTCCATTACACCAGAAGGCAAAATTATTGATGTTTTGTCATTTACACATTGCAGACGTTTCTGTTCCTGGCAGTCTTTATGCACATACAGCACCTTCCAGTGCCTAAAGATGCTCCAAGACAGATGGAGAGGGACAAGGGTTTGGAGTGACAGGACAAAGGGGAATTGTTTTAAACTGGAAGATGGTGGATTTGAAGTAGATTTTGGGAGGAGATTCTTCTCTGTGAGGGTGGTGAGGCGCAGGTTGCCCAGAGAGCGGTGGCTGCCTTATCCCTGCAAGTGTCCAAGGCCAGGTTGGCAGGGACTTGGACCAACCTGGCCTGTGGAAGGTGTCCCTGGCTGTGGCAGGAGGTTGGAACAAGATGAGCTTTAAGAACCTCCCAACCCAAACCATTCCATGATTCTATGACATGATCAATGGCACAAAGCCATTTAACATTGGGAAATAATCACCAGTCATTCCCTGAATCCCCAGTGGAGAGTGATGCACCTGTGGAGGCTGCAGTGGGCTGAGACAGAGCTTAGGTGACACATGTAGAAATTTTGTTGCACAGAAGCCAGGAAACCACTTAACCACGGAGCCTTCCTCTGTTCTCGCAGCAGAAAAGCTGCCGCAGAACTTGAGGCTGTTTCTGCTAATTTCTGCAAAAATGTGTTCATTTGTGGCCACCCCTGGAGCAGGTTGAGAGAGAGAAACAGCCACAGGGCTGGTCTCCAGAGTCTTCATGTTGAAGTGCTCAAGGTGCCATAAGAGCTGCAGATGGGATCATCCAGCCCAGCCAGAAGTTCCCTGGTTTCAATCAAACCCATAGGAAATCCTAGAATCCTCAGAAAATTTGGGTTGAAAGGGATCTTAAAGCCCATCCAGTCCCATCCCCTGCCATGGGCAAGGACACCTTCCACTAGCCCAGGTTGCTCCAAGCCCCATCCAACCTGGCCTTGAAATTCCCTGCACTGCACACTTCTTTTCCCTCTGTCCATGGGGTCAGTGTGCCTGGGGTGCTGGGATGGAGCAGCAGTGATTCAGTCTGTCACGTTCTGGGTGCTTTGGGAAGTCTGTCTCCATGTGTGCTGCTGCACCACAAAGAGAGAAGAGAGGATTCATGCTGGCTACATGGTTCAGTGATTCATATCTTCCCAGAAAACCCCATTCTTTTCTTCCTGTCCTTTTTTTTTTTTTAAGTTCTCTGCCTTCCATGTCCAAATTAACAGCTGGTTGGGAGACAGCAGAAGAACCATTGTATTTGTTCTCATCAGACCAAAAAACAACCAGTATTAAACACATTTTTTTTTCACCCCCAAGATTCTCAATCAGATCTCAGTACAATGGGGAAGGAAACAGTGACCTAACTATGGAATGGTGTGGAAAAGTTATCAGAGACACAACTCCCATGTCCTGTGAGGACAAGATAATCTGTGGTTTCTTACTTTGTGGTTCTTGCAGTTTCTGAGGGAGAAGCTGAGGGCTCTGCCAGATCAAAATGTTTATTTGTTACTGTACATAGGACTCAGGAGAACCACATCAAATGACACTTTATTAAAATAGAAATAACACATCAATATAAAAAACCTATCATTTGTTCTCATGGAATCACAGAATTCCAGAGTGGCTTGGGTTGGAAGGGACCTTAAAGATCATCCAGTTCCAACCCCCTGCAATGGGCAGGGACACCTTCCACTATCCCAGTTTGCTCCAGCCTGGTTTTGGATACCTCCAGGGATAAGGGAGCCACAGTTTCTCTGCACAACCTGTGCCAAAGCCTCACCATGCTCCCAGGAAAGAATTTATTCCCAATATCCCATCTAAACCCACTCTGGCAGTGTGAAGCCTTTACGCTTCGTCCTGTTACTCCAGGCTCTTGGTCCCTTCCAAACCAAATTATCTTGAGATTCCATTAAATCAAGTTCTAGCTACAAAGCCTGGAAACAAACCAAGGAACCCCTCTAGAAAAGTCACCCTGGAGTTACCACCTCTCCCCTCTCTGCTCCCAGGTCTGAATCACCCATTATGAGACCCTTAACCACACCAATCCCCCCAACCACAGCCATCCAGGCTGCTGGGACCAACCAGAGCGGGGCTGTGGGACAACCAGAGCCATCCTACACCGTCCTCAAGTTCATGGAGAGCTTCTGCCTGCTGACTGCTGCCTGTGGGATGGTGGGGAACGGCCTGGTCCTGTGGTACCTGGGCTTGCGCATCCGCAGGAACCACTTCACCGTCTACATCCTGAACCTGGCGGCGGCTGACTTCGGGTACCTGCTCTGCATCGCCGTGGAGACCGTGCAGTACCTGATGCAGTTCAACGTGGGGGTGCAGTTTGGGATATTCCTCTTCCTGGATCTCTTCATGTACGGCACGGGCCTGTACCTGCTGACTGCCATCAGCATCGAGCGCTGCCTGTCCGTGCTGTCCCCCATCTGGTGCCGGACACACCGCCCGAAACACCTGTCTGCCGTGGTGTCCAGCCTGCTCTGGGCCCTGTCCTTGCTCCTGAACACTCTGGGATATGTTTTGTGCACTCTTCGCCCCTCTCCCAGGGTCTGCCAGCGCCTGCTCATCGCCATCGGAGCCTTGGATTTCCTCGTCTGTGCGCCCCTCATGCTGCTCTTCAGCCTCACCCTCTTCCTGCGGGTCAAGTGCAGCTCCCAAACCTTCCAAACAGGCCGGCTCTTCACCGTCATCATGCTCACCATCCTCCTCTTCCTCATTTTTGCCGTGCCTCTCAGTGTCCTCATCCTCCTGGACTTCATGGGCCACAAGTTCCTGTATTCCCCGGAGATTGGCTTTGTGCTGTCCTGCGTCAACAGCACCCTCAACCCCGTAATTTACTTCCTGGTGGGAAGCTACAGGGATCGGAAATTCAGGCTCACCCTCAGGCAGGCATTCCAGAGGGCCTTCCAGGACTCGGCAGATGACAGAGATGAGCGGGAAACCCGGGACACGATAACCATGTCCTCCTAAAATCCTGCCCAGATTGTCCTGGCAGAACTGAAAGAACTCTGAGGTACTGGGGAAGGTTCATCTCACCTGACCCTCAGTACACTCTTTGTAGATATTTTAGGTCATTATTTTAAGTCCCCATCTGTGGCACATAAGCACCTGGATCACAGGATTTATCTGACCTGTATTTAGGACACATTAAAAGTTCCTGTTTTTTTCCAGTGACTATTAAATAATATTCATTTGATAAGGTTAAAATGTCTTGGTGTCTGAATTTCATCAAAGGTATCCTGCTCAGGATAAATCCTTGTCATTCACAAACACATAAATTCTCGGTGTTGCTTTTCACTCAGATCTCTGAAAATGAGATTGGTACCAACAGTCTTCCTATTGGAAACAGACATAAAATTCCTGGAAGGAGAATCCATCTATCCCTCTTAATTTATAATTCCCATGTCTTAGCACACTCACAGAGCCATTCTCAGCTTCCTAATGTGAGCATTTCAAGGACTGAAAAGATTCCTATCCAACAAGTCCATTTCTTCTCTGAATCAGGGAAGTTTGCACACCACAGAGCAGAAAAGGGCTCCAGCTCCTTCCAACTTGCTTTAAAAAATTATTCACTGAGTTTCACCCTCCCTTGTCTTGTATTTCAAAGAAAAACGTGACTGGAGATTATTATTTTATATCATTATATTGTTGCATGTTATTTTAATTTCCTCCAGCCCTTGGCAGAGTCTCTGCATTTATCTACATCATGCATTGGGTTGTTATTTCTTCCTTTAAAAGGACAGATCAGAATCCATGGCTTTTACATCTCCTTTACCAAGAGAAATGAATCAAAGGATAGTGGGGAAAATACAGGAGACAGAACAAGGCAAATAAATATCATGATTTGCAACAAATTATTCTCTAAACCAAATCCTTTGAGGGGCAAAATGGGATTATTCGTGCTATCAGACTACCTAATATTTATTCCTTTAACCAAAATGGTTACAAGAAGTCAATGTGGGTAATGTTTTTGAAAAACCTCACAAATTCATGTTCAAAATGTCCTCTTTTTGATATCTCAAGTGATTTTATCATAAGGAAAAACAAAGTATATTTGTATTGTTAAAAAGACCAGAAGTCTCTTTTTTTGTTGTTGTTTTTTTTTTTCCCCAAAGGGATAAAAATTGTATTGAAAGTTGTTGTTGTTGTTATCTGATTTATCAGCTGATAAAAACATAAAGAATATAAACTCAGGTAAATAATTTTTTATTTAAGGCACAGGAAGACCCTTCCAGTCAGTGTCTACTGAAAAAGGACAGAAAAGCCAAGTTTATTTTATAACAGCAAATTCCACGTGGTTTCTGGTAAAACACTGTTGGGCTTAGGTGAATAACATTTCCTCCAATGATTCCAGAGGGAGCAAGACCAGCCTGTGTGTGACTGACTCAACTATTTGTGGGGATTTAGCACACTAGGGGTATCCTTCTTCATCTGTCCCATTGAAGCAAATCCTTTGTTGTTGCCCTGTTTTTCTCTGTTTTTCTAAAGTTTTTCTAAAGTTCCATCAGCTTTCTGTGTTTACCTTTTAAGGTGGAGTTTCTCACACACTTTTCATGTAAATAATGGTTGTTATGCATTCCTTTCTGGAGGAGGAGAGAATTGATGGATTGTTGGGTTGACCAGTGTGGTTGGAGAGGAAGATTTTCTTCTTCCAATCCATGGTCACTGTTGGAATTCTATGAATGTTGAGGTCTGTAAAAAAACTACCCTTTTTTTGCCTTGGACATCTCAGTGTGTGTCATTTCTTTTGTGTCATATTGCGACACTTTGCCATTCTCTATATTTTTTACTTTCACCCTCATTTTCTTATTTTATTTCCTTCTTTCTTTCTCTGTTTCTCCCCCATTTATTCTCTTGATTAGTTTACTTGGTTTTTTCTTGGATTCATTTTTGTTTACTTTCCTTCTTTTTTTTATTTTCTCTCTCTTTCTCTCTCTCTCCCCTTTCTCCCTTTTACCCTTTCTCTCTCTTTTTTTTTTACTCTCTCTTTTCCCCAAATTGAAATTTTCACCCAGCTCTTACCACCTACACCCCAAATCCCGCCATCACCAACCCAGCACCCCTTGCTCTGCCCATTTTTGCAACATTTGTTTCATCAGCAGAGTTTTATTCCCTATGGATAGGCAATGAGGGTCGTTCCATGGGGAATACAGGAACAGGACTGAGCTCGCAGCCAGGTGCTCCCATACTTCTGGCGGTCTCTGGGGTGCCACATGTCCAGAAGTGCCTCACAGAGCTGTCACCTCCACCACTGTGTCCCCAGGGCCGTGGCTGCCCTCCTCACTCCCAGCTCTCTCCTCAAACACCCTCTGCAGAGCGACTCTGACCGAGCGCTGGAAGCGGCGCCGCCGGCAGCTCCCCACCAGCACGTAAATCACCGGGTTGAGGGTGCAGTTCAGCAATGCCAGCAGCAAAGAGGGGTCTTCTGGGAATAAATCACCAGAATCAGGGAGATGGATGAAGACCTCCATGCAGAAAGGGACGCCAAAGGCAAAGAACAGCAGCACGTTGAGCAGGATGGCCACAAAGAGCTTCCCTGGCTGCCGCCTCCGGGAGCCACAGCGCAGCTTGAGGAACAGGAAGAGGTTGGAAACCAACATCATGAGGGAAAACCCCACAGAAATGGCGAGGGCTACGCCTGCAAGGATGGTCTCAGAGTCTTCAGTGTAGGTGTAGGTGAGGTAGAGGGAGGACACCAGAAGCCCTGCCAGGGCCCAGAGGGCCCCGCTGACAGCGCCCGACAGGTGCCGGGGGCGGCGGCAGCGGTACCAGATGGGGCAGAGGATGGAGACGCAGCGCTCCACGCTGAGGGCTGCCAGCAGCCCCAGGCTGCTCAGGTCAAACAGGTGGCACGGGAACCCAAGGACAAACACAAAATGCTTATAGTGGTGAATAAGAGGCAACAAAGAGGTGCAAAATGCTGCTAAGGTCAGAAAAGCCAACATCAGCAGGAGAAACAGGAGGAGCAGGGAGAAGTCAGCAACAGCCAGATTTAGGATGTAGACAGTGAAAGGGCTCTGCTTTGTGTGGAAGCCCAGGAACCACACGACCACCGCATTCCCCGCCAGCCCACAGAGTGAGATCCCCAGGCACACTCCTGCAAAGGCAATCACGCTGTAGGGAATGCTCGAGCACTGGTCTGTGATAAATTCCTCCCAATCCAGAGATCCATAAAGCGTATCATTCACGGTGAAGTTTCTTGTGCTGTTCTCCTCCATGGTGAAAGATCTGGCTCCCAGCAGCTGCCTTCTCCCTTTCCCACCACCTCCTAGGGAGAGATGGGGAACCAGAGGGAAATAAGGGACATCAGCATTCCCACCACTTCCCATCTGTCCACACAGCCCCATGCCAGCCCCAGGAAGAACCCCCACTCCTGCAGTGCCCAGGACACGCTCCCACCTCTCCAGCCCTGACCCTGGACAGGCGGTTATCTCCCACCAGTCCATCCCTGGACTCCTACCTCCAGCAGGAGCAACGCTGTCACAGCAGCACCAGCAGAAAGGATTTGGGGATGGCTGCTGGAACCACTGGCTGTGCTTCAGCCTCATCCCTCGTGCCTGGGTGCAGCCCTTGGCCCAGAGATCACACCCCATGGTCAGAGCCTCCTCTCACAATCTCCCCACATCAGTGACAGCTTCCCCTCACATGTCCCAGGGACAGAGATCTTGTCAGGAGGAGGTGGCCATGTCACCTGCTTCCTCTCCTCCCCCCAGTTCTTCATGAGGAGCTGCTGATCTGTTATGCCATTAATGCAGGCACTCAGACTTTATTTAAGTGGATCTAAAACAACGAAAATGAGAGGACAGCACAGGTAATAATATGTCCCTTCAGGTGCTGGGAATTCTGGGTGAAAACCCTCCTCTGGTGAGGGCAGATACTGTCTGTGGAAGGGGTACTCCACTATGATCCATTCAGCTATTACAGGGTTTTCTGAACCCCTCAGAAATTCCAGACCTCATTAGATGACAGCAGAGCCCCTGAGCAGCAGCTATGGGGATGAGCATTGTCCTTGTGTCCACTTGCTGTGGGAAATCACCAGTGCCCAGACATGGGACTGCATGAAGGCTTTGCCCACAGCCTCCAATCCCATCCTGAATAATCTCAATCATCAGCCTAATCCCCCCTGCTGGGCATGTGTCTCCTCAGAGATAAGATTTGTGGGGTACATGGTGCTGCCAAAGCGCTCTTATCTCCGAGTGGTTCCTGCTACACAACCTCAGCCTTTCACAGCATGGGGACTGGCATTTTACTGCTTATTTCTGGCCCTCTTTAATGTGTTTTCCATCTCATCTGGAGTTGTATCCTGTGCTTGTCATCCCCAGGACTGATGGATAGGTTAATGCACAAGGTCCATGTGCTCTCCTGGGTGTCCAGCCTGGAGATTCAGGATTTGGAGCTAGAGGAAGACTTGAAACAAGGAGAGAACTTCAGCTCAGCGTCCATCCATGAAAGGAGATGGAGAAAGGTGCAACTCCCGGAAGTTTATCCAGAAGATTGGAAGAAGAAGGAAGTTGGAAGAAGACTTTGAGCACGAGTTATATGTCACTGGAGGCACTGAGCAACTTGTGCTGTTGTATGCGGGAGAAAAAGGGACATCACTCCCTCACCAATGGGATCAAAGCGAGCCGTTTATTGCAAAATAACAGTCTCTTTTATGCAGTTTTAGCTTTTAATCATGCATTACATGCTGCTTCACAATTGGTTGCACTCTAAAAGCACGCGTTATCCCTTCAGCTCTAAGTGGCTGATGCTCTTGCACGCGGGGCAGATTGTGCAGTCTCTTATTTATTCACCTGGTCCTCACATCCTAGAGTTGTATACCATCTTTTGTTCTTCTTTGTACATAACATCTGCATCATTTGTTCTTCCATGTACATGACTTTTGCTGCCCTTGAGATGCTTACAGGCCTTATTCTTTCAGATAAACTGGATTGCTCACATGCCCCCATTTTTGGAGGAACTCATCCTCCACAGCTGTATGTCTGCACATTAGTGATTTCTCACTCCTGAAGGTCTCTGGCTCATCTTTCTCATCCCTCTGACATCCTCCATCCCTGGGAAAGATCTGTATCCCCTTCTGCATTGATGGATGGACCATCTGGCACACGCAGTGAAAGCCAGAAGCCGCTTGCAAGGTGGGATGACACTGGAGAGAGGCAGAGGAAGCAGGTGACATGGCCACCTCCTCCTGACAAGATCTCTGTCCCTGGGACATGTGAGGGGAAGCTGTCACTGATGTGGGGAGATTTTGAGAGGAGGCTCTGACCATGGGGTGTGATCTCTGGGCCAAGGGCTGCACCCAGGCACGAGGGATGAGGCTGAAGCACAGCCAGTGGTTCCAGCAGCCATCCCCAAATCCTTTCTGCTGGTGCTGCTGTGACAGCGTTGCTCCTGCTGGAGGTAGGAGTCCAGGGATGGACTGGTGGGAGATAACCGCCTGTCCAGGGTCAGGGCTGGAGAGGTGGGAGCGTGTCCTGGGCACTGCAGGAGTGGGGGTTCTTCCTGGGGCTGGCATGGGGCTGTGTGGACAGATGGGAAGTGGTGGGAATGCTGATGTCCCTTATTTCCCTCTGGTTCCCCATCTCTCCCTAGGAGGTGGTGGGAAAGGGAGAAGGCAGCTGCTGGGAGCCAGATCTTTCACCATGGACGAGAACAGCACAAGAAACTTCACCGTGAATGATACGCTTTATGGATCTCTGGATTGGGAGGAATTTATCACAGACCAGTGCTCGAGCATTCCCTACAGCGTGATTGCCTTTGCAGGAGTGTGCCTGGGGATCTCACTCTGTGGGCTGGCGGGGAATGCGGTGGTCGTGTGGTTCCTGGGCTTCCACACAAAGCAGAGCCCTTTCACTGTCTACATCCTAAATCTGGCTGTTGCTGACTTCTCCCTGCTCCTCCTGTTTCTCCTGCTGATGTTGGCTTTTCTGACCTTAGCAGCATTTTGCACCTCTTTGTTGCCTCTTATTCACCACTATAAGCATTTTGTGTTTGTCCTTGGGTTCCCGTGCCACCTGTTTGACCTGAGCAGCCTGGGGCTGCTGGCAGCCCTCAGCGTGGAGCGCTGCGTCTCCATCCTCTGCCCCATCTGGTACCGCTGCCGCCGCCCCCGGCACCTGTCGGGCGCTGTCAGCGGGGCCCTCTGGGCCCTGGCAGGGCTTCTGGTGTCCTCCCTCTACCTCACCTACACCTACACTGAAGACTCTGAGACCATCCTTGCAGGCGTAGCCCTCGCCATTTCTGTGGGGTTTTCCCTCATGATGTTGGTTTCCAACCTCTTCCTGTTCCTCAAGCTGCGCTGTGGCTCCCGGAGGCGGCAGCCAGGGAAGCTCTTTGTGGCCATCCTGCTCAACGTGCTGCTGTTCTTTGCCTTTGGCGTCCCTTTCTGCATGGAGGTCTTCATCCATCTCCCTGATTCTGGTGATTTATTCCCAGAAGACCCCTCTTTGCTGCTGGCATTGCTGAACTGCACCCTCAACCCGGTGATTTACGTGCTGGTGGGGAGCTGCCGGCGGCGCCGCTTCCAGCGCTCGGTCAGAGTCGCTCTGCAGAGGGTGTTTGAGGAGAGAGCTGGGAGTGAGGAGGGCAGCCACGGCCCTGGGGACACAGTGGTGGAGGTGACAGCTCTGTGAGGCACTTCTGGACATGTGGCACCCCAGAGACCGCCAGAAGTATGGGAGCACCTGGCTGCGAGCTCAGTCCTGTTCCTGTATTCCCCATTGCATTGGCCCCAGGGAATAAACTGTGATGTACTGATCTTTTCCATTTTGTTACTACCCCTAAATCAGATTTGGATTTTGCTTTTGCTTCTTTTCAACGAGGTAACTCCAGCCCATGATTTTTTTGAATCAACATCTGGGGTTTGCTGCAGAGCTTGTCCCTGGTAAACAGTGCCAAACACTGGCTCATTTCCTTAGTTTTTCCCATTCTAAAGCCTCTGGCTTGTCTGTGAGGAGAGCAGTACCTATCTCATACTGGAGCTCTTCCTAAGGCTGGTGCCTGCAATGGCTGGAATAAGCCAGCTGCTGACAGTTCCAAGAGTTCCTAATTCCTTTTGGGAAACGCAGTTTGTGTCAGATTCCTCCTATCAACCCTAATCCTGAAATATTGCCTTTGAACAGACTCAAATTACCCCCTCTCATTCCACAGGAGGATTTTAAGGACCCTGCAGGACAAAACCTATGATTTCTGTTTCTAATCTCACTTTGCCACTTGTATACAACAATTTCAATGGTACTTCACCTTTCCCAGGCAGGTTCCAAGGGGATTCATGGAATCATAACAGATTGTGTGTGTGAGCTGGAGCACAGGCACACAGCAGAGGGATGATTTAGGATTCCAGCAATGCCATTTCATCTGGGAAGAGGCAAATCAATGCTGCTCTCTTGGCTCCAAGCCTTAGAAAGGTAGAGGTTTCATCTGAGTCATCTTCTACGCTCCCTTGGGAGTCAGACAGCAGCCTAGAATGAATTCCAAGGAATTCCTAGAAAGCTGAAGTCAGGTGATTCCTACTCAGGCTGACATGCCTCAGGGATCTGGGATCCAGCTTCTGCTGGAAACTGGCATGTGTGGTGGCCCTGGGACCAGAAGTGTCACCTCTCTTCCCTGCTGACACCACATTTGTGTCCCCAGCTATGGAATCTCACATCCCCTCACTAGGACAATCCTTTCAAGGGCAAGCACTTCATGATCCCTGCGCTAATGGGGCTCCAGGAGAGGT
>VWYO01009040.1:0-28336 GCA_013400275.1 Rhadina sibilatrix
GGGGCCCAAAACTGGACACAATAATATCTGACTATGGGTGTGCCATCATCATGGTAGTCCTCCTCAAGATGTATGTGGGTTAGGTAGGACTTTCATAGGCAGAGGTAAAACACAAGGGCTACACAAAATAATGCAGAAAGATGGTGCTTACAGCTATGGGTGCCCACATTTAGCACTGTAGAATCAGATTCACCACTAGAATCGTGCTGGGCTGTGAAAGCAAGGAGACCTCTTGGTACCAGGTGATCATAATGAACAGAAGAAGCAGCGCTATCACCTGTAATCTGATATAAACACAGCACAAACTCTTATGTAGATTCTATTATCATCTTTCCGGATGATGGGCTGGGAAATTGCTATCTCGTAAGCAATTCTGGAGAAAGTGAAACAGAGATGGAATTTAAAGCAGACAATTTGGTTCTGTCCCAAAACACAGAATTGCTGATAGGAAACAATAACAGTTGCTAAAAAATGCTACTTGAATGAGAACAATAACATTTCCTCTGCAGGAAATTATCTTAGGAGTGCAAAATACCTAAGTAATAAATGACAAAACCCAAAAGCGTGTAAAAATGTTGTTTCTGACAGGGAAACATTCCATAATCAAGACAGACAGCACTCTCGTAGCCACTAATGAACCAGTGTATTGTGTGCACATCTAATAAAGGTGCAGACCTGAATTTGCTCCTTTTGAAACAAAACTTATTCTATAAACTATATAGCCTTTGTTTCTATTTGCCCTTTCCTTCATTTCCTTCTTCAAAATCTTTTTCTTTTTTCTCTGGGGTCATAACACTTTCACATCCAGAATGGATCCTGCTACTCCCAAATATGATAAACTAATTCTATCCCCTAAACAATAACTGCAAAATTCAGGAAAAGTAAGATATCCTGCTTCTCCCATTTAACTGTTCCTGTTCCTAAACCACTTAAAACCAATGAGTCACACTCTTTTCCTTCCCCAGAAATATGATGATTAAATAATAATAGTCATGCTTTAGGGTTTTCTTTTCATTTGCCTTCTGGTTCTTTACTTTGGGCCTACTTCACACAAGAAGCCTTTTTCTCCATAACCACAAAAGTGAAAAAACTTTAGTTAAAATCGAAAAGTAGATCTACCATAAAATCCTGATTCCAGGAGTGTGACTGTGAGAACTATTTTGAAGACGTGAAATTGCAAGAAAACCACAAGACTGAGCAAAATTGCAATTCCCCCATGAGGATGCTTTCATTTTATAGTTAGTTTCCTCACTGTGGGGCTCAGAGCATGGAACAGGGCATGGCAGAGAAAGGCTTCCTCCTCTCATGGCTGGGAAATAGTAGAAGGTGCCAGGTAGATCTTGTCCTTGCCCTCTCATTCCTGCATTCATGGATGACAAGAATTGTTCCCAGGGTACCTCTTGCCCAAAGGTGGTGAAGTGAAGAATTCAGGGAGATGGGAGGGGCAGTGACATTTTAAGATATGAGGGGAAATGAATCTCAGGTTTCTTATCCCTGGAGAAGGAAAGCAAGAGGAGAGGGGCAATCTAAGGTGAATGCCCTGCATGTTGACCACCCCAGGGAGCAACAAGGGTCCCACAGCAGCCTTGTGCTTCAGAGTTACACAGTAGCCCTCAGACATGGCCTAGTACCAGTTGGAGAAAAGCCTCTTTTGCTGGAAGCTCATGAAATCCAGCAGGCTCTTTCAGTAAGAATGGCGTTTTAAAGCTTATGTCTAAAAAAAGGACTCAGGAAGATTTTTTTTTTTTTCTTATTTTGAAAGCATGGGAAGTATAATTCATTTTCTGTGGCATATTGCTAAAAATGAAGATTATCCATAAAAAGTATGACCTAACTTTTCCTTGCATTTTTTAAATGAAGCAGCAAGGCTGAGAGCATACATTTTCATAATTCTTGGATTTTCTTTTCTTTAACAATACCTTAGCTCAATTGACCAGTACTAATGCGGTATTATAGAGGTGGATATATTGTATGATAGGTGAAAATATAGAGCTTCACTTCTTACATTTTTCCTATTTCCTGTTAGACGAAGTTATCTCATGATCTTATTTGTATTCAAAGGTAGAGTTGAGCTTCTTCTCAGTGAGACAGGACAGGCTGCATATTCTTCATAACTATTTAGATTCTTTTGGCTGGAAGCTTCAATTATACACTGTAACTTCAACGAGTATACAGAAATATTCTCTAGTTTAATTCTGCCTGCCAAAAGTCCAGATGTTTATAGTTAACCACCATTTTTGACAGGATTTTTTTTCTGTAATATTACAATTAGGCACATTCTTGAATTCCTTTTTATCACTGTGGTATGTGTAAGAAAAAGGAAAAACAGAGTACATGTTGTTGATGGTATGGTAACTTTCTAATGACATTAGAGAAAATTAACCAACTACAGAAAGATATAAGGCCAGAAACCAAAAAAAAAAAAAAAAGTAATCTGATACCCTAATCTCTGTCTAGATTGGAGACCAGTGAATCTGAGAATGAAGAATAAATTCTCCTAAAGAAATGGTTTCAGAACATTAGAATTTTTTTATGAATTTGGGAGAAAGCTTTTGCCCTTCCAGAATGGGAAGTGGTACGTGCCAGAAGAAAAGGATGAGAATATATCTTCTGTTTGGAGTCCTTCTAAAAGAATAATTTATACTTATTTTTATTTCAAAATAATATTTTGTTTTAAATTCAAGTATTTTAATATGTTTTAAGGACTTACATGATCATGAACGGAAACAGTTGGTGGTTCTGGTTAAGGGCTTTCATTTCCATATGAGCATTTCCTAACTATTCTTTTTAAAGTAAAATGATGTGGAGATGGGTGGGGATTTGACCAACAAGTCAAAAAAAGCCTGTTGCTTTCTCACATCTAGCAATAAGTCAAAAAAGTGTTTCCAATAATCTTCTTGATATCATTTCTATGTAAATTTGTTTATGCACTGTTCTAGGGATAAAGACATGAGGGTAGGCTATTTGCTCAAGTGTTGGGGAGGATGAAGCAGGAAGATCCTGCAGAGAGGATTTATTGGTGAAAGATTCTAAAAGTGTAAAACCTGCAAGAGAAATAGAGTTAAAAGCAAGATTCAAGCTACAGAATACTAAGCAGGAAGATGGTGATTAAATTAGCTGAATCAATTGAGAGGGCTCTGACAACTGAGCAATACTCCTCCCCAGACAAAGGTGTACAAAAGAGGATTGGGCCCTGCCAAGTAGCAGAAAAAAAGTAGTTTTCCAAGTTTTTAGTATGTAGATTTATATGATAATGTAGTAGTTCTCATAGGCTGTATGTAAATTCTGTAGGTTTTGTATCCTGTGCTGATTGGTTGGTGCTAACCAGAATATTCAACATAGTAAGGGATAAAATGGGATGTAACACAAAATTCGCGCTCCTGCCCTCATGCTCTCTTGCTGTCTTGGACCCTTGGACTCTAGGATCTATCCTTCTGCTGCTCCCTGCCCTTGAGTGCTGGTCAGGTTGCCTTCCCCACGACCAATAAACCATGTGTTCTAAGAGCAGCCTGGTCTCTGGATATCTCTCATCGAACCCCACTGCCCCCCGCTTCTAACACTCAAGGGTCTATGATCTGGTCCCAGCTGGATGAAAAGTAGTGTAGGGCTGGTTTTGCCCCACACCTGGCCCTTAGTACAAGGTGCACTTTTTGCCAGACTTGTATAAAGATTCAGAGATTCATTCCTTCTCAGATCCACTTCTTATACTGTTACATCTTCAGTAATTTTTAATTAAACTTTTAATTTCTCAAAATTAAGTGGCAATATAGTGAATTTCCCAATTAAAAAAAAAATTACTTATGGTGAGATCATACAGTAAAGGAAATCACATCAACATTTTATTTGCCTTTGTTCCCTGGGGACTAGAGACAGCTGCAGGATCTCAAATGGTTTTGACTTTCAAGGAATTGACAGCTGCCCTTGATGTAGTAAAAAGCAGGGGAGCAGGTGACAATGCAATGGCCATGGATGGTTTTATAAGGCGTGTTTGTGTGACTGGTTCACGATCCTAATTCTCCAGGTCAGCATCAAGGAGGGAAAGTGGCTTCTCTCCATCTCCACCAGGCTGTCATCACGTTACAGCCTAAGTGGTGGGAGGAGGTCAACAGCTAATAAATCTTGTGAGCAGAACTCACCACTTTCAGATTACAGTCCCTTTAGAGATCTCTGCTGTCTTTTTCCCTTTTCTTATTTTACCCCAGTGAACCTTCACATCCTCAGAAGCATTTAGCTTTTCCTGGCCTCTGAGAAATCAAAAATGCTAGGCTTTGGGTAGGGAGCTTCTACTGCTGCCAGTTAGTCTTTCAAAGAACCAGAGCAAATATGTTGCCAGATTTTGATTTTTCATATGAGCTCTGAGATAAAGGTTCAGATTAAAGACAGAGCTGTGCAATTACATGAACTTTCTGAAGGGCGTTTTTCCTCTGTACCTTTGATTAAATTATGTTTGATTAAATTATGATTGAAATGTTACTACATTAAGAAAAAGATGTCATTTAGCTGTCTTTGTGCTTTAGAGTTAGTTGTAAAAGAGCAGTACTACAGACTCTGTTATTGTACTGATGGATATTTTCATTTTATAAGATTCTCCAATAACCCTGATGAGATTCAGTAGAAAAGCAGCCTGTGACCATCACTTTATCCATTTTTCTCTTGTGCAAAATAATAATGAGGAAAGTGCAAGTGAGAGGTTGCAAGGGAGATAATTAGGACAGAAGTATTTGAGAAATATGAATCCTGAGTTGTTTATGTCTTGAAGTCTTTCCTAGCAACGCTTTATCTTTAATAGTTGCCTCGGTCTGGTGCTGTCTTGCTTGAGTGTTGCAATTTCACTTTGCTTTTTGTACTGCAGAGTCAGTGTTAGGCCATTTCCTGTTCCACAGCAAAGGCAGAGACCCTGAGACAGCTGGACTGAGTGGTGACAGCACAAGGAACTACTAGTTTTCCCTGTAGTATGTGTAACTAAGTGACATTCACATGTAATAGGTACAGGATTGCTGCCTTTCAGAGACTGGTGATGACAGGACAGGGCAGGACATTTGTGTTTCTGACACAGCCTTGCAAGAAACAAATATCTGAGTGGCTGCAGACAAAATTGCTGCATCAGCTAGGGCAATGCCATGTACTGCATACAAACAGTGTAGGCTGACTTTAGAAGCCATGGTCATTACAGAAAAGAAAAGTATTGAATGTATATTATTCATTTTAGTTTCCTAAATCCCATATCTTCTTATATTTCTTATTATCCTTGGAGTACAGAGCCTTTATTTTTTGTTGTAGCTTGAAAATTGGTTAGATTATGCTTGATTTCAGAATTAACATTCTTCTAAGCCAAAAAATGAAAATGTCTCAAGCCCAACTTCTGATAGTCTCAGGCAGCAGTTGTAGGTGGCATGAGGCAGACTGTGGGTAGGGAGAAGAGAAGAGGACAGTGCCTGTGTTATTGACCAATCCAGGTCAGCCCAGCTGTGGAATCTGTGGAAGTTTCCCTTGCTGAAGCTATACTAGCCCAGCTGTGGAAGCACTACTTTTCTCACAATGGCAGATTAACAAAAGCAGTGCAGAAGCTCTGGTAGCTTGTTGTTGTGTCTACAAAAAATCAATAAAGCAGGTGAAAGTTAACATTTATTCCATTCACTACCATTCTCCATCCAATGTCACATATTTTTGGACCATTTCTTAAAAGTGCATAAACATTGGAAAGCATTTAAGCCCAATTCTTCTATAATAGTTTTGAGAATTCCTCCAGTTCATCATCATAGAAAAAAATGCCTGTGTCTGCAAGACCTGCAAAGCTCTCCCACCAAAACTCTTGTAGACAACCCCATTAGTGTTTTCCACTATGTATTAAAAGGAATAGCTTTCAGGGCATTCACAGAATTCCAGCTGTTAAAAGGATTGAAATACATCCAGTCTATGGGTTCTGAAAGTCAGAGTCTGCACTCATTCTGTGTTTCCTGCTATCCTGGCAGAATACTGGGCAAGCTGGCCACTGCTGCTCAAGAAGTGCAGATTTAGCCGTCTCAGGGGTAACCTTTGCCTTAGCAGACTAGTCCAGCATGACTTCAGCTGTGGAGATCAGTTAACCAAAATACTAATATGTGAAAGTAAAGGCATCTTTATGAAGAATAAATGTTTCTCAACCTGTTCAAGCATTTGCCAGGGAAGTGCAAATTGCTGCAACAAGTCTGAAGCAGTAGCAGCTGCAGTATGGGAGGTTGTGAGGCTACGTGGCTCTTTTCTGTGAATCCTCTTTTCCATTAATTCTCTTTTCCCCAGTTAAACATTCAGGAGGCAGAAACTTCACAGGCTACTTCATCATTGGTATCTGACTCCTTTACACACGACTATGGAGGATGCAAAACAGCAAAAGCAAAGGGCCCCAGGGATGCCTTCAGTACCTGTGTTGGTGTTGGTCACCCTCATGCTGTGGCTGTCAGCTGCAAAGTGGTAAGTCAAGGGGGCAGGGGAGCTGCTTGGTCTAGAGTTTGGCAGAGAAGGCATGAAGAACATCTGAGGGACATGAAGAGGGAGGGGCAGAGTATAAGCTGTTGCACTTTACATTGTAAGTTATGAAGGTACAACACTAATTACGCTGTATCTGAGTACCAGCTTGACTTACTGGTGTTCTTGGAGACCAGTTTACCTCTCCTTGACCTCAGGCTTTTTTCAAAAAATGTCCTGTTCAGCTTTACAGAGTTGTTGTAACTTTCTGCTGCAACAAATGGGTGCTGTAAGGCCAAGGCAGAAGAGCCCCTAGAGAGGCAGGAATATGGGAGGAGAAGAGAGGGCAGAAGCAGACCAGAGTGAACAGTCTCTAACCTAATGTTTGCCTTGACATTTCAAGTTTCATCAGTTTGTTTCTATGCAAGGTAATGTAGTTTTATAGGTGTGCAGTGACCATTTGGTGGGTGATAGATTATGATGACAATATTACCAATTGCCTTGCTGAAAAGCCATATGGGGAAAACACAAGTAAATTTCTTTGTTTTCCAGGTATACATTCTCTTTCTTATGTTGTTCTTTAATGGAAGTTAAATATTAGGAAATTTTATATTTATTTTGTCTATATATTCTGTATAGCCTGTGTAATTCCTTGCTAGAGTTTTTGGCACATTCACTGCTGATTTATAAATATCTAACTCCTGGATGAAATCTGCCTTAACTTGGAGGAGATGGTGAAAGAAACAAAGGCTGTAACTTCAGAGGCTGTAGGCAGAACCCAGTGCAATGACTACCTTGGGATATTGCAGATGAAGAACAAGCAATGACAACAGCAATTGTCAATACTACCAGCCTCAGGGACTCCAAAATGAGTGTGTCTGCTGCTTAAATAGGATTGCCATTACCTAGGACAAGGATTAGCTGAGCTCTCCAGAGAAGGCAAGACTGATTTCAAATGTTTCCAACCAGCTTGACTGTTTCAGGCCCTGTGTTCATCTTAGCCCCACTGCTCTCAGCATTCCCAGGCTGCAGCAAAACTGTAGCTCTTCCCTGGTTCTGTAAGTCTGTGCATGTGTGATGCTCACCTGTTTGAATCTCAAGTCAGGTCTATCAGAATATACCTGGTGTGCCTCTGGATTCATGAGCATAACCCCAGACCAAGAGTTGAATGCACAAATGAGCTCACTTGCATTACCTGTAGGTATAGGTGGATGGCAGATAACACTGCAATATATGAATATGAGAATCTCATAAACTATCCTGGTGCTCTTGGATAGTCTGTGATTTTATTACTTGGAACTACATGTGACCAAAAACTTAGAATTCTTTAAAAAAAAGTGCCGATGAAAAGACAATTGACTGCAGAGGCAGCTGAAATCATCCTCAGTACCCTTCTATTCTGCTGCATGCTTTATAAAATGCTCCCATGGCATAGTTCAGACCCTGGAGGGATGTGATGGATATGACAAGTAGCTCATTGTGAACAAGGGTTCAGGTAGAGCTGAGAGCTCTGAATCTATTGCCTTTCAGGGTCACTGAGCTGCAGGTTGTATGGAGAGCACCTTGTTCGTGGTACCTTTGGAATTACAATAGGAATGTACAGAGGTGCAAAAGTTACATAGAAAGCAAACAGTGTGTCTAATTATTAAACCTCTTGATGAGCAGGAAAAATAGAACATCAAAGACACACCCTGGAAGTTCTTTTTGCTACTAAAAGCATATGGTTCTTTGAATCACTGCTGGCTGAGGCAGCATTAGAAAACCTCTAGATAGAGAGAAGAACAAAAAAACCCCCTACAAACAAAAAGGAAGAGCCTGTATTTCCTTTGATATATGTGCTTTATGGTCCATAGGGGACACAGCACTGTCTCCAGAACCATCAGTCATATATCTTAATTCCCATCCCATATGGCAGGATAAGGAAGAATCAGTCAGATGTGAGCAGGGGAAAGTGATCACCAGAACACATCTTTAGCCATGAGCAGGACATGGCTTGCCACTGAGGAGCACCAGTGCCTTTATAAGGGGTATCATTCTCTGCACAGTCACCAAAAGAGTGCATTTACTGGGCTGAAGCAGTACTTAACACATACCATCAATACTGTTCAGGCAGCAGAGCAGGGCTCCAGCAGCTGTTCTGCATTTTTCTGCCAAAATCATAAGACCAAGAAGCAGGTGGCCACCTCCACTCTTGCGTTGTCAGAGGATGTCTCATCTTTTTTATTTGTTTGCCATGCTTAATTTTAGGCAACTAATAACATGCCTAACAGCCTCCATATAAATGGAGTCTCTGGGTCACTTTTGGGGGTGCCTCAAAACTGAATGACCTCTGGTAATATCTATCTTGCCCTAGTGATGATAGGAGAAGAGTAGTGTGAATATGGTCTCAATGTAAAAACTTTACTTTAGATCCCTTATGACAACATTCCTGCTCTGTTCTGCTTCAGGACACCACCTTGTCAAAAGTTTCTCTGATACCCTATTCCTGCTCTTACTTTCTTAGTCTTAAAAGAGCAGTTCCTCTGTCTGAAGTCCTACACTCTCAAGAACAACAGAAAAGTTGCAATATCACTTTGAATTAAGAAAGATACATTCTCCATCCGAAGTCAGAAGGATCTTTGATCACAATTATTATCATGGCCATTCAGAAAATCTCTGCTACAGCTGTATTTTGACACACCCCACAAGAAAGTTTACAACCTGTGCTTGTCTTGTTCCTGACAACCCAAGGTGCTGTTTCACCAAGTCAGCTCTAACACAGTAAGAGCATCTCAGCTTCGTTAAAGCAACCTCATCTCACAGGCCAAATGGCTTGAGGCACAACACAGACAATCTTTTGCAAGTATTTTTTTCTATAACATTATGTACAACACAAGAAAAAAATCTTTAATGGACTGCTTTTTTCTTTTAGTGTGACATATTTTCATTTGAAAAGCATTAAAATATTCCCATTGCAATAGTCTGAGAGCATGCAATGCAATTAATGTTGTAGCTATGCCTCTGAACAGGGAAGAAAGTACTTATTTTATAAAACAGTGTATATGTATATTGTGAGGAAGGTAAAATTATCTCAGTATATTTTGGGGAGAATTCAATACTAATCCCATCTGGACTTGATGTTTTACTGAAATGAGATCATCAATTACTGTCTGTGTTTCCTCATGAGGTAATGTTTTATTTAAATTGTTTCTGATTTCTTCTGACAGTTTAGACAAATGTAATTTTCATAAAAAGGACTTTTATTGCTTTCAGCTTTTTTCATCTGTATATAATTTCTAATAGAATTTTTGAGGCATCCTCTAGTCTCTATTGATGATTCTCTATTTTTATCTCTCTCTGATGTGGATGAATGCATAATATGGCAAACCTTCACTTTGTTAAGCTGTGATTAAATGTCGTATTAACCACCTAGACTGTAACAAACTCAGGAAGTCTTTTTAGATACCTCTAAATATCTGTGCATACATCTCTATCCAAATTCCTCCTTCACTTCTCTGCCAAGGAAAACAAATTACTGCTATGTTTACCAAGTCTTGAAGTAAAGGATAGCTCTATCAGATATCATCACCAAACTCCTCAAAGCCTGGCTTCCTTGAAAAGTAAGTAGAACATCCCCTTGTGTTGCAGCATGACACAAAAGAAATGACACTCACACACTGAGATGTCCAAGGCAAAAAGGGCAGTTTATTTACAGACCTCGACATTTATAGAATTCCAACAGTGACCATGCATTGGAGGAAGAAAACCTTCCTGTCCAAGCACACTGGTCAACCCAACGGTCCATCAACAGTCTCCTCCTTATAAGAAGAATGTAAACATGAAAGGACAGTTACAACAACAATAGGTTATTTAGGTGAAAATTGTGAGAGACTCAGTTATAAAAAGTAAACAACCAGAGGCTAAAGGAACTTTAGAAAAACTTCAGAAAAAACAGAGGGGAACAGAAAAAACACAGGGAAACACACTTGGAGTCACTTTCTCTGATACCCTAGCTTGGATAGTGTCCACAAAGCCCTATGATACCTTCCAAAGAGGAAAGATCTCTACAATGGAATAAGTAAAATCATCATCACCATCATCAGCATCACCATCACAAAATTGGTTTTCTAATGAGCAAATGAGACTGAAATGGGGGGAATTTCTATGCCAAAAGTTTTATCACAGCATGAGAACAAGAAACCCATGAGTGAATGCAAGAAACTGCCTTCCAATAGCTTACGTTCCAGTAAAGGCCACAACTCAGGGCTATTAAAGGCATATTTGTCATGCACTTTGGTGCACAGCATAAACCACTATGCAGCATAATTGAATAAAATTTCACTGGAGAGGACTCTGAAATGATAGGAACTAAGGACAAATTATAGAATTATATGAATAAAAAAACTTACTGGTATCATCTACGAACTTCTCTCCTGATACAGGAGCAAGAAGACAAGCACAAAGAAAAATGGAAGGTAGTTGAAATAAAAGCAACATAGACTAGTGATACAGATAATCTCTTTATGATCAAATGGATTCTGGCACCACTGAATCACATCTTTTAGTTACAATGGAAGTCACTTCATGAAGCTCCAACACCCTGACTCACAGTGGGATATCTTTATTGATCTTTATCAATATTTATCAAGATATTGATCTTTAGCAATTTTCTTAGCTGCTAGATGGAATCAGGGCTGCAACATACTCTCATACTCTCATGACATTCCCTCTACAATTCCCAAAATTTGCTGCCCTTTCCATACTTGTATATCACTTTTCATGCACTCAAAAACTCCCTTTCACAAAACAGCCTTGGTGTTGCTGTTGCTCTTCTGATCCACTTCTCCTGATCTGCATATATAGCAAAAGTCAGGAATAAAAAATACACCAATCAGTTCTTATCAGCCTAGGAGGAAATCAAAACCACAAATTACTACCTCTGAAATTGTTAGGCAGAGACGAGTGTCACTTTTTTTTACTATTTCTATTTTTCTAGACTTGGCAAGTCTGGAACCGTAGGAGGGAAACACTTGGTAAAGAAGAAGGATATGTATTGATTTTCACCTACTACTGTCTGTCTGTCACTCATTCACACAGCTACCAAATTATCAGTCAGTTCTCTGCATCCTGGCTTGCCTCATAAGTTCTCCACCAGGCAGCCTAGGAGTAGACTTATTCACTGTTGCCTGAATAAACTGAAGACATTTATTGTCATTTTTGAGGCTTGTAAGAGATAATTTAGAGGACCCTCAGACTTATAATGTTACTGCCAGGAGAGCTCCAGTTCTCAAAAGTCAATTTAGTCACAGCTGAGGTATTCCTCAGCAGGAAAATGCTTGGAGGAGGTAATGAAGGGAGTAGATGGATATAAACCTCGTGGAACCATAAAGGGGAGAAATGTTTGGCATCTGGCACCAAGGGCTGGCCAGGATAGAGTGCTGGTGTGGGTATCCAGACACAGAGCCCTCTGAAGCTGGCGTGTGAGCAGAGCTGGATCTGGGCAGACCACAAGGACTTCCAGGACAGGCCTTGCAGGTATCACAAAAGCGTTCAGAGCACTGTCATGTTGAATCAGTACAGCTCTGTGTATGTTTTGCCCAGGAAGTCAGATCATCTCAAAATCAGCATAATGCACCAGGTCTTAGGATTTTGTTTCAGACCTGCTTAACTCTATAAAATGGTAATGGAGATAGCGGTTGTTAAACATGATGGCTACTGCAATAATGCTGCCTTTACTGCCCCCTTTCCACTCTGAAAGGCTTGGAAAGTTCCACTCAGCAGGTCACAGAAGAGGTTAGGAAATGAGGAATGAAGTGAGCAATAAGGAATGATTCCCTAAGAGCCACTGCCATATCTAAAAGATGATGCTTCCTGGTTAGAGATCTTCTACACATCCTACTTTTGTTTTCTGATTTGGACTTAATTGTAACCAATATCAAAATTGATTTTTTTAGTGACAAATTGAATTACAGTGTAACAATTCTCTGTCACTGAAACTCACTGTCTTCTTACTCTCTTCTTGTTTTGTCAACCAATCCAATGTTTTGTTGGTGAAGTACACAGGCAAAGATTTACAAACACAATAAGCACATTTTAATACTCACAGCTGTCGGAAAGCATTGAAACTAGTTCCCATGCTCATTCAGCAAACCAAATATGTTTAAATACCCACAGATGTCAGTGTGTTACAAGTCCATATCAGCAAATAAAACTAAAACAGTTGCTTTGAAATGAATTTTTCTATATAATTAGTGCCTCTGTCATGCTTTCAATAACACTTCTCAAGTAGCAAAGCCACTATACACAAGTTCCTCTATCAATCCACTACTGGCTTCTCTCTTAACTTGTGCATTATGACTCTATATCCTTCTCAGACGTATTTGGACCAAAATGGATATTGACTTATTAAGGAAGATTTCTAAATTAACTCCAAGAATTGTTCCAATGATAATTGTCATTACTGTTATATGCTATTCATCTAGTGAATTTATTCAATTTACCAGTAGAGCAACTTCAGAGGCTTGAGGGGTAACCAATTATTAGCAATGCCCAATTAGTTAATGCAGGTGTGGTTTTAGCAAGCTAAAATTATGGCAAATACAGAAAAATACACAAATTTACATAAAATGGGTTTATGGATGTGGAGATAGCTGTGAGAGCACATAGCCAGCATATACCAAAGAGGAAATTCAATGTCTTTCAGTTCATGGATGTCTGAATGGAGCCATCAAGAAATCATGAGTAAATGTATAGTGTATGTGGGCAGGGAGGGCAAAGAGACAAGAAGAACACTAGATGTTAATTAGAAGTTAAATTAATCACAGCTTTTATCCCTGGAGGTATTTAAAAGATGCACAGACATGGCCCTTAGGGACCTGGTTTAGTGGTGGACTTGACAGTCATGGGTTACCAGCTGGACTTGATGATTTTAAAGGTTTTTTTCCAACCTAAATTACTTGGATTTTATCAAATGTGCATAGGCATGTTGTTTAGGTTTTCTGTAATATAAATAAAATAAATAAATTATAAGATTGTTGTTTTACACGTTAATTTGAAAATATTAAAAAATGTTTTTCATCTGAGGATTATCAATGTCTTAAATGAACAAATCAAAACTATATATTCCACTACCAAGTAGAGCTTCAGTGGTTTCCTAATGAATATGTAATGCCTACATTAACATTTTTATTAGGCATAAGTCATCATTTTTCCATATCCATAAACACAGTGGACCATGCATGAAATTACTGCTTTTCAAGAGAGTGAGTTGTGTTTCCTGTTGTAAAGACTTGTAAACCATTTCTTAACTGCTGTGTGGTTTCCACTAACAAGGTTCTTTGGGATATCTTTTCTCTTCTGTTGTTCAGGAAACATATGGCATTGACAGAACCACAACGATTTATAATTCACATATTTAACTAACAAAATGTAACTAATAGAGTAATCTAGCCTGGAGGAACTATGGTGCTCCAGTTCAACAGTTTGCTTCCTTCTTAAGAAACCTGAAAATTTTCAGAATGTTGTCTCTTCCACAATATGCAGAAGCTTAAAATTTCTTCCTGAGATTTTGAATACTTCACAGAGCAGCCTGTCAGAATCAAACTGACCTTTTTGTTCAGTTTTAGAAAAATTTTATTATTAATTCTGTGCAATTCATGTGGTGAAAATAAATTAATTGCATTTGAAGGAGTCAAAAGAAGAAATTATTTGTAACCACATGAACAGCTTGTTTGCAGGTTGTCTTCTATGATAGGTTGAAGCCCAAAGTTAGGCTAAATATTGCTTCTGAGTTAAGTATTTTCATTTAGTCAGGATTCAGCTAATCCCCCATTAACACAGGCAGTAATTTGGCAAGCTAGATTGTCATCTGGAACACTGTCACTGCAAAAGATCTTCTGGATCATCTGCCCCAGAGACGAGTGACATGAGATGGTGGGGCTGACATGAGCTGGCTCCCCAGGTGTCTGGGTATGAGTTCCTATCCCACCCTGCTTCACTCCCTGGTCCCTCTTGCAAACAGCTCTTTCTCACTTGCTTCCCCTCAGCATGCTGCCTTCCCACCGCTCACTAGCATCCAAATGGGAAAAAGTTGCTCCAGACAGAGCAGAAGACAGGGGAGCAGATCCCAGTGTGGAGGAGAGACCCGGTGAGCAGTGGGGGGATGACAGCAGCGAGCACCAGTCCCTGCCAGCGGCTGGCAAGTGGATACGGAGCGGCCCGAGCTGCTCAGCTCAGCCACCAGCCCCTGAGGGGAGATGTGCTGGCAGGGCTGAGGGGCAGCTGATGGCACACAGAGTGCAAGGGCAGGAAACTGCTGCAGGGGAACAGCAGGAAGCAAAAGGAAGGGATTGCTGGGGGGAATCTCTCTAAGGTAGCTGAGAGCAGACTTGTACAGCTCCAAGTGCCCTACTCTGTCCAAAATGTCCCAGAGGGACATCCCTGAGAATAAACATTCTTCTCACCAAGCAGTCATGGGATTCTGCAAAATAAGAGGCAGGTATATATTTTTATTTGTTTATTAATACAGCGGCTGATGTTAACAAAAAGCCAGTTTTAATAACTGTTGAGGTAGTGATGAAAACAGACAAGAAAATTGAAACTCTGTGGACATCTGAATGAGTAAATCTGAGGAATGTGATCTTTTAAAGTCAGTGAAAAGTCTTTGGTGAGCTTAGTGGTACCTGTAAAATTTGAAGTGTTATCAAGTTGATCAATCCTGATCCTGAAAGATTTTGTTAACTGCAAATCTACCATAGCTGAATCTATTGTAAAGGTTAATTTCACAACCACCTGCTGCCTGACAAGTGCAATAAATTCATATAACAAAATTATTTGAAGCACTAGGTGGGTTTCAACACCTACAGTCTACCCTCAGGGAAGGAGATAACAAGCCATTGGACCACAATTGTATTGCTATTATAAATTAGTTTGATTTTGTGTCTTAAACAAAATTTGCAGGTGCTGCATGGAAAAGGAACTTACTAATGTGTTTACACCATTTGGTTTTAAATAACACTGTACCAAACATTTGGAAAATGGCAAAAAGAAAATAAACAATACATAAACCTAACATTGGAATTAGGGCCACCATAAATTAAAATAACTAGCATTCACGCCTATTCACTCCTATTCAAACCATCACTTGATCAAATAATTTTTGATGCAGAATATTTTTGCATGACCTATTAGTTTTGATCAGGTCAGACAGCTTCCCCATTTTTTGCAAAACAATTTGATCTCACTAAGCAGTTCCTCCCACAACACAAGAGAAGTGTAGAAACATTTTTATACAGTTGTTTTGTGTATTTCTGAGTTTATCAAACCAAAGCCACAAAGTGGTGTGGCTTTTATGTTAGTGCTGCCTGTGACTCCTACACTCTGAAAAGCTGTTAAGCACAGATAATAAGCTCTGAGAGACTGTCCATGGTTGTTGAAGGTGAGCTAAACAAATCTGAAATTATCTGTGTAAAAGGATACACCCACAAACTGGACTTGTAAAACCAGACTTTACTATCAGCATTGACTGAAGAGTAGCATTTTTTATTATGTTGTGCCTTGAATAATAGATTATAATACTTAATTTCCAAGGATGGCGATTTGGGCCTATGAAGACCCATCAGTATGATTTTCTCTACTTGGCCTTAGACAGGTACCTATTAGCCTATTTGGACTTCCTTGTGAGTCACCTGATTCTTCAGGAAGGATGTACAGAAAAGCAGTTCAAGAAATTCTACACTTGGCAGAAAGTAAAGGAATCATACAAAAAGCTCAAACATTTTTGACTGGATGTTATCCTTGTAAATGTCCTATTTAACATGCAGGCATTGTGGTGTTCTGAATAAGCCAGGGACAGGATCCTAATGTGTAAGTAATCAGCCAATATCCACCTTCAGACAATATTATATTTCACAAGTAGGGAAGACTCCCAAATCAAAATAATGAGAAAACCTGAAGGGGTAAAAACTGAACTAAAAATCAAAGAGGATCCCTGGAAAAGCAAATATTTCCTTGAATGTTTTGATAAATTATTTTCTTTAAAACTGTCCTGGGTTGTAGAGACAAAAACAAAAGATATTTTTGTATGATGTTGATGCCTTAGGAAGGCTGGCCTGAAACACAGGCTGGACAGAGCTAGAGAATAAAGTAGATATTTATTAAAAGGCTTCCAGAACCCACCCTGGGCATTGCAGGAGCCTGACCAAGGCTACACCCAGGGTGGGTTGGGAATGGCCACACAAAAAGTCTCCCCGATCACGAGATTTTACATTTTTATGTTATGGTCCATTTGCATATTGGGGTTAGATTGTCCAATTACAGCTTCAGGTTGTGAGGTCCCATCCTTGTTCCTCCCTTCAGCCCACTGTTTGTGCTTTTGGGCTGAAAGTTGTCCTTGGTCCTTAGCAGGAAAGGATTTGTTTTGTCTACTTGTTCTGTGAAGAGAACTTACTGACACTGAATATGGGGCTCAAAACTACATCCTTCGGCGTCACAGAATCTGAAACTGTGAAAGCTAAAATCTAAGGCATCAATGTGATCTTTGGATTATGGTGAACACATATGACTGAGAAACAGCTGTTACCTGGAACATGAAATGGCTCTCAAAATGAGTGTATTGTCCAACTCCTTAGATTATATCACCACATTACGCAAATAATGCCTAAGTCTGCTGCTGAAAATCATAGAATACAGTGAATGAATCATGGCAAATCTCGCTTTTGGAATTATAATAAAAAACTTGAAAAGCCCTAACCATTTCTATATATTTTTTTTGTCTTTTTAAGGATGCTGGTGCTATGGCCTCCAATGTTCACTATTTCTACAATATAATAGAATATGCTTTCTAGGTGATGAAAAATATTTAGAGTATTAAATTTTAATATCTTAAACATTGAAGTAACATTGATCATGACTTTTTTTTTTTTTTTTCCTACTGTGGCCAAAGTAAAAATGTATGATCTTATCTATATTTTATGTAGATTTTATATAGTTCCCAGGACTCTATACAAATACAGATTGCATAAGAAGACTATTTAGCTAGAGGGTTATACTGCACTCACCAGGTATTCATGACATTTTAATATGTTTATTTTTTTTGTGTTTTGTTTGGTTACTGCATTTTAGATTGTTAATTTTTATTTTTGCAGCTCCGTGTGTGTATGTATCTGTGCTTGTATTTATTTCCTGGTTTTAGTAATTTTAAAATAGACCCATCTATTTCTCATAACATTTTTGGTGGAAGGGTCAAAAGAAGTATTTTTACTAATTTTGAAAAGTTTCCCATCAAAGATCCATAAGTAAGCAAGTGGGCTTGGAACTACTTAGCAACAGCTCAGAGTGCAAGGCTATCTGAAAAGGTTGTCTGAAATCCCCTCAGCCAGAAAAACTGAGGTAGGTTAACAAAGTGTGCATAGCAGTTATGATTTAAGTCTTTCCCCAAGATGCATTATTGATTTTTTTTGAAAACAATAATAAAATGCACAATGCCTGGTGTGCCTACCTTTATTCCACTGACAATAGTGGTGTTCTCCAGAGTAATAGCTTGTGAGCACATTGGTAAGCACAGCAAGCATCCATAATTGTCAGATCACTTCATGCCATCAGCAGGCACTGAAAGTAATTAATATTTAATCATTCATTAGGAATACATAGAGCCAAAAAAGACTATGACTTGCTTTTAAATGTATTGGCACAAAGCTTATGAGAAGCTGTGTGACTCCATGGGAAACAGCTTACAGATCTAGTAAATAAGTTGTAGGGGTGCCATTATAGAACATTTTATATCTCTATATTTATATGTGCATATCCTGTTAGGAGCATGTAGTCTGCAGCATGATAAGCCATCACACTAATAAAACCAAAGATCTATGGGACTGATTATGGAGCATATCCCAGAAAGGAAACCTCAGCTTTAAAGCTTGTACTGGCTGCTACCAGACTTTATCCTTCACTGTTTAGGTTCACAGTTTCAATCTTTGTAAACTGGCATCTACACATGGAATTTAACACATTTATAACTTCCCATTTATACACACCAGAAGCCAAGTCCATTCAAAACACGATAAACGGAGATCTGCACATCTTGGTGGGCTGCCAGTGACTATGTTGCTGCAAATAAGAACACTGAAGGTTAGGTTTTTCCCAAACACACAATCCCTTGGTGGTATTTCTGGTGTCCTTGTAGTAGATCTCTGATGCTGGAAGTCCACTGAGAACATAATGAAAAATTTCCCACCACCCGCGTACCCGAGACTGCCAGGGTGCATATGTGAAAAATGAATCAGTCAAGGAATTGCCATGGCAAAACAGTACAATTCCAGGCATGGACTGCCTGTGATCATGTCTTTAGGAAGGGAGCATGCAGAAAGATTCTGACCTGGACCAGAGATGTGGACTGCAGCTATGTTGCATGCTTATGCCTCTGCAGAATGGAAATGCAAGATCATTTACACAACAGAGCACATACACACTTACTTTGAAAACAGAATCATTGACTATACCAATTCCATATTTCTATCATATTTGTGTATTGAGACTGGTTTGACCTTTACTGTATGACTGTCAATGATATTTATTTTATTTGGCTTCCTAAAAGGAGAGCAGTTGTAAGTGGTAGAATCTCTGTATCGTGACTGTGTGATTACAGGTGACAAAGTGGTTGCCAGCAAAAATGTTGCTGTCGTTGCTATTAACAACATATCCATGAACACTATTTATCATGCCCTATATTGCCTGGAGAATGGAACCAGTCAATGACTGTGCATACATTATACTTAGTCCTGAGGCAAGTGAAATTTGAAGCCTAACACCTATTTCAGGAGCTGACAAGTCACCCAAGGGTTCGTGAGTGACTTTGTGCTCACACTGCAACATCTCCATCCCATTAAATGCAAGATGTAACAGAGTTTGAGTTTTGCTGAATGGAGTATGGGCAAATCAGTCAGAGAATATCCTGATGTTTTTCTTTTGTTTTTATGTCGCCCTGTTCTTCTCTGTTTTCCTAAAGTTCTATTTCAGCCTTCTGTGTTTGCATTTTTGTAATGGAATTTCTCACACACTTTCATGTAAATAATGACTGTTTTGCATTCCTTTCTGGAGGAGGAGAGAACTGATGGACTGTTGGGTTGACCAGTGTGGTTGGAGAGGACAATTTTCTTCCTCCAATCCATGGTCAGTGTTGGAATTCTATAAATGTCGAGGTCTGTAAATAAACTGCCCCTTTTTTTGCCTTGGACATCTCAGTGTACGAAGTGTTGTTTCTTTCATGTTGTATTGCAATACTTTTATTTCAATGCACCTAATATTTAAAATCAGTTTTCACGGCACAAATTGTGCTCAGGAATTTGACATCACAGTCAGTAGACTACAGAACCCTAATGAGAGAGGTGACTCCCTGCCTTAGTGTGCTGCTCCTATGGGAGAAAGAGGGTGCCACAGCAGGAAGTAATCTCAGCCTTTTTTAAAATCTTGCATTTTCCAAAGCTGTGAAATGTCAAACAACTTGTTGTCTTCTTCTACTGAGTCTTGTCTGCCTTTTGTCTGTGAGTTTTGACAGTTCATCACTTTTGCTCACTAATTGCTCTCAGGCATTAGGCAGTTGCACAGTCTCCAAAGCTCCCTAAGCCACTTTCTCTTTGCACCTGGATAGCTCCTAAGTTCTTTTCACCTATTTGTATATTAAACTTGGAACTGATTTACCACTTCCTGCTCAGAAATGTTGCATTCCTGTGGTGACCAAAAGCTGGTTCCCACTTGCATCTTTTTTGTTTCTCATATCCCCCAGGTCCATTCTGTGATGTAAATGAAGTTCATTACTAACTGAATAGCAAGTAATTATTTAGTTACATGATTTAGTTACTAAGATCCTCTACCTGGAGCTGGAAAACAGCAAATACTGTTATGTGTGTGTCCAGCTGTGAGGGGTCATCATTGTGCAAGAAAACTAACTGCAGAATCTTAGAACTACAGCCAAACTTGCTTAGAAAAACAGAAGATTTTGAAGGCAGGAAGAGGAAAGGAGCATGGCAGGACGGACAGGTGTACTTCTGTTAGAAAAATATTTCCATGAAAAGGCTCTGAAATTACTTTAATTCATATGAGTGTTGTATATGTCACTCAAACTTGTAGGCTTTAAGGGAATGACAGCAGCTAGACACTATACAAAGAAAATATAAAATTACTTTTTCTACTCTGAGTAAGGTTGTTTTTAACTCTTAACCTTACTTAATATTATGGCAACTTGTCCTGAACCATGTGTTTTTTTGTTTGCCTCTGTGTAGCAATACTACTATTAGATAACAAGTACTAAGTACTGCAACATATGCAGCTGAACATAATAATGACAACTCTGCATTCAAATTTAACTTACACAAGGAGCATGAGAATGCCTGTTCTGGTCTAAATATGGACCAAATATGGTCTACATAAAGATATGGACCAAAGCACAGTTGATTAACAGAGTCACACCTCGTTTCACAGTGAAGTCAGTTACTCCTCCATCTGCACCTCACACTTTTCTAGTTCGGTGCTGTTTACTCTGGTAAAGGGAGGTGGTAGTCTAGCTCCCACTGCCAGGCAAAATGCTGACCTCTAATTGTGCTGAATCACACCAAACAGAAGTGCCAATACAGTAGTCTGCTGCAGGGCCCAGGAAGTCTTCGTGAAGCTCTAACGAGGAGCTGAGGTTGTTCAGCCTGGAAAAGAGGATGCTGAAGGAAGACCTCATCACTCTCCACAACTACTGGAAAGGAGGTTGTAGTCAGTGTGTGTCAGTCTCTTCTCCCAGGTACCAAGTGACAGGATAAGAGGAAATGTCCTTAAGTTGCACCAGGGGGGATTTAGATTTAATATTAGGATTTTTTTTTTTTTTTTTTTAATACGAAAAGGATTGTAATGCATTGGAACAGTCTGCCCAGGGGAGATGTGAAGGCACCATCCCTGGAAATGCTCAGGAAATGTGTGGATATGGCACTAGAAGACATGGTTGAATGGCGAACGTGGTGGTGGTGCTAAATTGATGGTTGGACTTGACAATCTTAAAGGTCTTTTTCAACCTTAACAGTTCCACAGAAACAGTAGTGATCCTTTACAGGGTTTCTCTGCTGTCCTTGTTGCATTCTACTTTTGTTTATGTTAAATTTCCCTTTTGCTCACCAAAAAATAGCTTTTTTTTCCTCCTGTGTAATGAAAGAGATTATATCTCCTTTACCAGTCTTGTACTATTCTCAACAGGCATTTTTCCCTAGGAAAACAAATTAATTGTCCAAAATCTTAGCACTCACAGTGCAAAACATAGCCACCCAATGACTTAAAAAGTGGAAAGTTACCAGGGCTGTTCAGAGTATGTCAATTAAGTAAAAGTGCTCTTCACAGGGGGCAGGGGCAGGCTGCTATGATTGCTGGGGCAGGCTACTAAAAAGCAACCACTGTGCTAAGAATTCAGGGAGTGAAAGAGGAAGCTTAAGAGAAGTCTTGCAATTTTCATCCAAGAAATATTTGCTCTTCAAAGACATTTCTTAGCAATTTGTATCACACAAGCTCCAGGATCTCAAAAAGTACACAAAAAAACCTTTTAACAAATACATTTAACATGAAATGTAGTAGTTAATCTTTTTTACTCTCTCCTTTGTCATCAGTATAATTGGGTAAAAAAATGCTTAGCAGACCTAAAATATAGTTGAAGATCATAGAGTTCACACAATTTTCTTTAAAATAAATATGTTGAATTAAGTGGGTTTTTTTCCCAAATAGCTTACACTTATGTGTGCATTTACGAAAACAAGACACTTCTACCTAATTTTCAATATTAGTCTATTTAGCATAAGAATTTGATAAAATTCTAGTCTTGTTTAAGAAAGATAACTTAGAAATAATTGTATGATGTTTTCTCCCTCTCTTCTGCAAAACACTTTAAAAATTTTTCTATTCAAGGTGCAGAAATGTTGTCTTTAATTACTGACACCAGTATTATCTGTTCAGACCAGAGGGAATTTGGTGGTTAGAGAGCAAGGCACATATATTTCTCCTAATTCCCCATCAAAATATGAAAAAAAAAAAAAAAATCCAATCCTGGGATCATTACTTTTATGTTAAAATATCCTGAATCCTGAGCGTAGTGATTAATGGTTGAGAAATCAGCAAACCAGAAAGCCACAAAGAACGAAGCCAAAAGGCATTTCACTCCCAGAAAGTAATTAATAGATGGGAAGAGTACTGTTAGTTTGTAAGGTAATGTTTAACTGGTAGTGATGTCACAGAGCTGGGTAAATGGTAGAACTGCATTAATGGTCCCCAGACCCCAAATCTCAGCACTGATTAAACCTGAGTCACAGACTAATGAAGAGACATTTATACTTTCAGTCTGTGCCATAAATAACTATACATCATTAAAGTCTGCTAATAGGGAGTCAAAAGATGTTGCCTTACCAATAGAAACACATTTTAGAGATATTTAGAGATTTTTTTTCTTAAATGATGCATAAAAAAGCACATAGAAGAACTACTCAAGCCTGTCACCAGTGTTTCTTCTGGGAAACTATCATGCACACTGCAAAGAAGAAAGTTCTTCAAACACAGACTTTTAGCAGAACATATGCTCTTTTAGTAAATGGCAAACTTTTAAGTAGGTAGAAAATTTAACAGTAAACATGACTAAAGAGAACCTTTCAAGTTTAACTGGGTTTGGGGTTTTTTTTGTTGTTGTTGTTGTTGTTTGGTTTTTGTTTGTTTGTTTGTTTGTTTGTTTTTTGTTTTTTTTTTTTTTTTTTTTTTTTNGGGCCAATTGGCAAAGAGATGATTACAGTGCACCCTATTGGACACATTTTTCTTAGGTTATACTTAGTTAAAAGCTGTAGATAGCCTTTTCACTCATAGGAAAACAGGCTGGGCTTTAAACTATTTCCATGCAAGAATTAACCTCAAAAATTCCTGAGGCTTAGAATAGTGATTTTGCACTAAAAGCTCCCCCAAAAGGCTTTACTACTCTACTACTGCAATATTTGCAGTGGCCATGACTGAAATAAGTCTAGCAATGACCTCCAGAACCTGTACTTTGCTACTTGCACTCACTCTGCTTTTATCTATATAAAGTTTTGAAGCTAATACTGATTCTGGAAAAAGCTTCATTAGAGTGAGAGCTGTTATTTTTCTCAAACTATTTTTAATAAATTTAAATATTAATAAATTACACATTCAGTGAAGAGGCACAACTATGATTAAAAAAAAACACCGCAGTGATTAATTAGGCAAGAATATAAATTTTCACTGGTTTATAAGTAGCCATTACATATTTTACATTAATATATCCAAACTAGTGCCATTAATAGGATTTTATTTGCAGGCAAACAATTCAAATAAAAAAATTTGACTTCCATGAATAATTGTGAATTTAATTCCATAATTTAATGTTAATTGAATTTTTCCTTTGCTTGTAGGTAAATAAATATTATTTTAATACCTTTCAGAAAGGAAGACTTCTAAAATACAACACTTTACTGTATTTTATATTTAGTGCATATTTCCTAATTTAGTACTCCTAAAAAGGGGAATATCCTTAAAAGAGCCAACCTGATTTTGTTGATAAGCAAAGAAATACAGCATGTATTATCATTGCTTTTATAGGCAGGGGGCTTGTTCTTGAACAGTTTTTCCACAGAGAGTAGACCAAAACCACTGAGACTATATCTGTCAGTCATTGTGACTTTTGGAGCAGACAGGGGCAGAAGAAGGAGCATTTCCCCTGATGGAGCAGCTTATAAAATACACTTGAGGGTAAGACTGATTATTGAGGTCATCACTGGAGAAATCAGAAGTGTGTAATTTATGGAGAATTTTATGAGCACAAACCACAAATTGGAGAAGAGTCCCTGACATCAAGTATAGCTTGAGGAGTAGCAGACACATAGTACCTTGCCTGACTGACTTGCACACATCTAGACTGCCTCCTCTGATATCAGATCAGGAGCAGGGACAGAACAATTACAGTTTTAACATCATTCGTGCCCATCAGCCACTTTGAATAAGTTGGTTCCATCAAACTAAGTACTGCACCAGAAGTATTTACCTCCACAAGCAGTGTGGATGTTTGTTGTGTTCCTCGTGTGGCCAGCCCTCTCATACCCTGGGAACAAGTCTCCACAGATCTCCCACAAACCTGCCAGACAAGAAAGGGATATCCATCTGCTAAGGGCACAAAGACTGTGTACAGAGGCTGGCCCTCCTGGGTGTCATCAGCCTTCATACCGAGCTACTCTAAGGAGAGGAGGGTTTCCAGTATTTTTGCCATTTGGTGGGTGTACATAGACATGGCAATAATGAATGCCAAGAAGGCATTCCAACACGTGCACATCCCTCTACAACTGAGAGCCATTTACCTTAAGCTTTTACAGAGGGAACTGGTACGATTGATGAATAGGAGACAAAGTTTGCATGCTAGCTAACATAAGGATTAAATGTCTACTGGGAGCAATGTCTTTAAGACAGGGTGATGAAAGTCTTAAAGTTACTTTCCTGAAAAAGGCAATCGGAATTGACATCACAAGGATTTACAAAAAGAGGAGATTATAAGGACATACAAAATTAAGGATGAGGAAAGAAATTAGGAAAGGACAGTTTCTCAGAGTTTCAAACAGGCTTTTAGAATAAAGTCACAATAGCTTGATATTTTCTGCTTCTAAAAAAAAGTAATGTTGCTTTTATGCTGTAAAAAAAAAATTAATGTTATTAATCGTCGTGTTTCTGTCCCAGAAAATTTGGTGAGAGGCTGGCAGAAGGGCTTAAGAGCTTTGATATCTGATACAGACTTTTACATCTCTCTAGAAACTGGTCAAGAATTATTATTGCTGCTCTAATACCTGCATTCCAGCTTTCACAGTGCTTGCTTATGAAATACTATTGCTATCAGACTTTGGTTTGAACCATTATGTAGATTGTAAAAACATGTTGGAATTGGAAGACTGTTTTAATAGATCACTTTACTTGACCTATCTGGTAAGTGCAAAAAAATGCCAAGGCAAGATCACAGTTGTATCTAAATGAAAAAAACTGAAATGTAGGGAAAAAATGAAACTTATTTTCACAATGTCTTCTACCTCAGTAGGAAAGGCAAGTAAATAGCCCTTTGAAAAGGTGCCACAGAAAGTTGTAGAAAAATGCCAAATTCTTGCTTGAACTGTGTGTCAGAGAACTTTGATTAAGTGAGCAATATTTTCCCTCCCACCCATATAAATTAGTTTCATATGTATTAAAGAGATTGGCATAATTCTGGCACCACGCATAAGGATCTGTCTCAGACCAGGAGAGATCAGAAATTCTTCCTGTAAAAGGGAAGAGCCAAAGGCAGTGCTATATCTCAGCACTGTATGCACTATCTGTGAGTGTTTGAACATACTGTCCAGTAAAATGTCCTGTAATACATCCAAAGATCAAAGAGCCTTGACCAAAGAAATTTTTTATCATTCACTGTTTTCCATAAGAACCTCTCAGGTGAAAAAATTCTACTCCCACTGGGTCAAAATTTGCCTGCAAGAGCTGAGTATTGTACTTTGCAGAGTATCAGTCAGCAGCTTTGTTTCATGATGAGGAAGAGCATCAGACTAACTGGACAGGGTTGTAGTTAATAGCTCAACTGAGGCAAGCACAATTATAAGGGCAAAATCATTAGAGATGCTAAGCAAAAAAAAAGCCAGGAATATTAATTCCTAATATTAATAGCAATTTACTGAACACAGTATTCTGGAAAACCCCATAGATTACTGCTGCTACTTATGATACCACATTACCCAGCTCATTTCAATGTGCACAAAGCAGGACACATATCACTTGTTATCACTTGTTTTTTCTTACCAACAAAAACCAGGGATAATAAGTCTCCTGAAGGAATAGGTGGAATTGATGATGCAAACCACTGCTTATAAAAAAGGGTCACATTTCAAACAAGAAGATCACTGAAAACAGTTTGAAACATGGAACACAACTTTATAGTTACTGAATTTATATTATTTATAAATTAGCACAGCAACCTGTTGCATCTGGGACGATATCCAAAAATAATTCAAATAGCAACAGGCCATGTGGATGAAAGCAAAAAGAACAAAAAACTAACTATAAAGGAGAAAATGATTAAAAAAAGGTCAAAGTATATGTTTGTGTGTGTAGCAAACAATACACAAAGTCTTCTTGTAATTTCCCTGTAAATACAAAACACCACACGCTTCATCTATATCCATATTAAATATCTGCTAATTTCATTATAATTTTGGCAGCCTTATTGTGTTGTACTAGAAGGAAAAATCAATACATTGTGCATAGCATTTTCTTATCTGTTGGGAGCAGAAGCATGCTGTTTGTGGAGCTGTAGAATCTGCTCCTGCCAGCTTAAAAGGTTACGTGCTGCAAATGTAGGGTTAAGCCATTTTTTAAAGCCTGGCACTTCCTCCTTCTATTTGTGCTATGGAAGACAGGTCACATTTAACAAACTTTGTTCTCATTATGGACTATTGCTGGAGCTGAGATAATGTATTTCCCTTTCTTTCAAAATTTGTGATACGGAATGACAGCATTAAAAAAATTCTGTCTTTGGTGATGGTGAACCCCATGATATTCCAGATCATTTTAAGTTCAGAATCAAGCTTTTTTTCTTTTGTGCTAAACCTGAAAGTCTGTAGGCTCTTCACAGTCTCGGGTGATAAAACATGGTCAGCACTGGATGGCACAGTGATAAGAGAATATGTGCTGCTTTCCTCCATGGAGCAAAAAAAGGGCCAGATGGAGTTTTCTAGAATTTCAGCCAATCTTGCCCTATTTCCAAAAAGCACCTGACAACTGCAAATCAAATTTAACACTGGTGGTGAAAGTCAGTGGACTTATTAATTGTGACTGATGTTCAAGAAAAAATGTATAGACAAATGCTAACACATTTAATTAAATAACACTGACTCCTGGACCAGAAAGCCAATTCTTGCTGGTATTGGTTTTTTTCTGCTTAAAAAACTGGAATATGACAGTCTTTTTTGAAACAACCGATACCTTAAAGTTAGTGTAGTATATAACCAGATACATTAGAAGCTTTTCATTCTAGGTTTTCATTCTAGTTTCTGACCCGGATAGAAAATGAGAATTCTATGAATATTAGGAGATATGCACATATTGCAGAAAATGGTAGATAAATAACATGTTAATATCAGTGTTGTTTCTGTTGACTTTTGTTTTAATTGCTTTTCATGACAAGACACCCACAAAGTCTGGTTGTTAATTGCAAGGCCAGTACAGAGGAGACTGAAAAGAATATGCTTGGAAATATATTTTCTGTTTTATAGAAAAAGAAAGCTATTTTGGATTACTCACATCAACAGTTACTTTTTGACCTTGTATTTGAGCTAGCAATCTGACCAATGACACTCCATTGTTGGTACCAATCAATGTTGTTACAGACTCACAGAATCTTTTGTTGTGTTTTTGTTTGTTTGTTTTTGGTTTTGGTGTTTTGTTTGTTTGTTTGTTTGTTTGTTTTTNGTGTTTTTTTTGTTTTTTTTTTTTTTTTGGTTTTTTTTTTTTTTTTTTTTTTTTTTTTTTTAATGATAGAGCCTTGAAAAACACACACATTATGAATTAGGTGGCTTGGAAAATGCTTACGCTTTTGAAGACCAACAGCTGCCATTCAAGGGTCCAACTGTTTTCTGCTCACACTCTAAGAAGAGATTACATTTCAAAGACATGAGTTCCAGTTTTACATCCCACAAGCTCAAATTGGTTCTATAGAGCTTGGGAAAGGAAATAAAAATGAGCATAAAAGTTTCCTACAACCCAGCTCCCTGAGCTGTGAGCATCAGTAGTGAGATGCTACCTAGCTGTTATCCAGCTTCTTACAGCTCTTCCTAGCTATCAGACTCTCCTGAGATGCAAGAAAAAAAAAAAAAAA
>VWYO01009040.1:28375-77848 GCA_013400275.1 Rhadina sibilatrix
AAAAAAGCAAACGCCTTCTTTAACACAGCTAGAAACAAACCCTTTTCCTCTTAGTCCTTCTCCTTCTCTGTTTTCTGGAAATGAGAGGAGTTACTGACCCTTTCCCCCCACCACCTACAAAAGAAAGTGAGTATCACCAGTTCTTTCATTTTGTAGTGAAGCAAACCTGGCTAGAAGAGGAAAACACCATCCTGGGGACAGAGCTTTTTCACCTCTGCAAGATGCTATCAGTGTGCTTGCAGGAAGACCTGTTGGCAGCTTCCTTCACCAACACTTGTCCCGGCATTTTAACACTCCTTCCTTCCCTCTCCTTTCCCAAACAACTTCATTTTGGTGAGACTGCCCGTGACTATTTGTTTCACCCACCTACAGATTGAAGGTAAGAGAGCTTTTCAGCCAGAAAGCATAAAATCCAACAGGGAATTAAAGGAGATGGAATTTTCTTTTTAGCTTTGACTGATGGATGAGAGGTTTTCCTCAGCTAGTAAAGGAGGATAGGAAAAAAAAAATTGAAATTTTACCGTAGCAATATTTAGAGACATAGCACACTCTAAAACACTGATTTCAAAGCAAACTGGCTGTCTTCAGCCTGGAAAACTAGGATGAATAACTGAAACTCCCCTAACTCCTCAAATTACTTATTTTAGGCCTACTGAGCCACAAGACAGTAAGTTCTTCCTTTCATCCAAGTTCTCCAGCAATATCTGAACAATATCATTCAGTTGTAATGAAACACTTTATCTTGTATTATAGAGCTTGTTTCCTCATTAAAGCCATTTCTTCCTCGTGCTGGAAACCACATAAACCTAACAAACTCATTTACATGAAGATATGATGCTGCTATTCTCACCCATCTACTCTATCCAGAAAAAAATCCTCACTGAGATAATTTCAGAGCTGTCTAAATGCCAAATGAGAATAACCAGTAAGTTAAGTCATTGGTTCTTATTGTATATTAAAAGCTACCAGAAAAGGCTGGTTTTGGTGAAATAAGAGCAAGCTGGAAAGACAAATGACAGCTAGGGACGTGGCTGGGTAGTCTGTTTTTATTGATTCTACCTGTGTGGTCTATTGGAAAAGTTGTTAAACTTATTGGGAAAATTACCACAAGACATTGAGAAAAGGAGAAGGGATTTATAAAGAGCTCTTTTTGTTTTGCAGGACTTCACTTTGCTACAACAGGGAGCAATGCATAGAATTGGCACAATATTGGTCTGGAAAGAAGGAGACAACAATTGGCTGTGGTGACTTCTGGAAGGAGAGATCCTAACTACAGTATAAATTATATTTTCTGACATTTAACTAGGTCAGCATCATGTGTCAACTCTGAGACTGTTGATTGCTCTCAAAATACATACCGAGGTTAATAAACCAAACTATTATTCTTGTTCTAGGCTGAACATGTTACAAAAAGCTTACATTGTACATTAAATGTAGACAACACTCCGCAGGTAAATGATGCAGGTGATGCAGTCAGGGTACAGACCTTCAGTAATAAACAAAAGGAAGGATAGGAAGTAATCTCAGCAAAAGCAAAGATCTCAGAGAAATTTGAAGGAGTCAGTAGATAGATAAATGTATCTGAAAAGAGAGAGTATAAGTTTCTCTGGATCTATTCCTTGGACTTGAATTCAAGCTTTCAAATCATAAATCCTCTATGTGCATGGGAGGAACTGGATCTCTTAAGAGGGCGGATGAAAAAGATTTTATGCTGCTTAGCAAGGTCAATAGAGCTATTTAACTCATAATGCTGAATCCAAGCATTATTTAAATTTATTTTTCTTTTCTGGAACTTAAGTCAGAAACACTTCTGTCCCACTGGATGTCAGAGCATTCTCCTGAAGTAAGGTAGCTCTCCATTTTCATATAAAAAATGTTTAGAAATACTTTATTCAGAAAGGAGGTAGTAAAGGTTCATACTTTAACAGTCAGTATGTTAGCATTCAACTGACTGGGAGGCTTGATCTTCCCAGCTTAACCTTTTGACAGCCACTGTTTCCTATCTAGCACACTGGGCTGAGCCTTTCTCTTATCTTGTCAATGCTGAGGTTCTGGGCAGACATCTTTGCAAGAGCCACAGGCACACAAAACAGACAGCCTTCTGGAATCCTTTCTTCTTGTCCATTTTCCCCACACAATTTATTTTTGTTTTTAAGATTAGTGAATGCTTCAGCAGTAAAGCTGAAAGAAGCTCTTTGTATTCAAGCCTGTCAGTGCTTAAGGTGAAGACTGTCTCACTCAGATAAATTTGGGCTAGTTCTTCATTGGGTTGCAAGGTAGTATTGTATGGTCATCACTGAAATAGCTGTGCATATGTTTCCAGATTTGGACCCTGCCTGGAAAACCAACAAGTTTTTAGCTGATCTAGCGAAATAAAAGCAGAGTACATCCATCCTGTGCACATCTGGATAAGGTTAACTGTTTTTCTAAGCAGATGACTTGGAGCAGTAACATGGAGATCTAACAGGTTTGCAATGAACTATTTCTGTGGGCTGTGTCCTGTTTGATATAGTGACCCACTGCTAAGTATAACCTAATTTCCCAATTTATTGGGAAGTTTAGTCTTCATTTTTCTCACATATAAATAAACATTATAATAATGTAGGGGATTCTAAAAGACAAGCCCAGTTTCTAGATACAAAAGGAAATAAGGATCATATTGATTATATAGTTAGGAGACCTGTCCTTGAAATTTTTGTTAGATAACTGTCTTTATGTGCTATTCTGAAGTGATAGATATAGAATTACATTTTTAGATTAGAAAGGAATGACAAGAGAATTATAAGCATGTCCAAAATTCTAGTAAACACTGATGAGATCCTTAAACAATTGCTTTTAGCAGTGAGGTGCTGGTAATAAAACATCAGATCCAAACACATTTGAAAACTGTGGCTTCAGAAAGGATAGGGCTCTGAGCAGAAGGCAGTTTCCATGATCTGAGTGCCCAGTCACAAAGTTGTTCTCTGGAGTTGCAGAAGATGCATGCAGCAGTCGAATGGACAAAGATATAAACTGGCTTTTGGAGCAGATAACAGACTCAGCTGCTAGATAAGGAAAATATCAAGCACAGGGAGGGAGTGTCCCAAACCTAGTTCCCAGTTTCTGAGATGTGTAAGCACTTTTCCATAATCATGAACTGCTTCAAGAAAACCTGGATGAAAGACAGGTATAATGATGCTTTTTTTCCCCCTTACTTAATTAGGAAAATTTGAAACTGAAAAATGGGCAAAATTATATTTTGCATGTAGCAGAGACAATAATTCTTGCCTTTGCTAAGCAATAAGTCTAAATGACAAGCCCTTACAGTGTACTGTGTTACTCCTGACTTTGGGCTGTCTGAAGATGAGGCTACAGCTTCACACACTCCAAGAATCCTCATGTCAGAGTCTGCTGTTTAAGCTACATTTCTTCTTTTATGAATATATCTATTGACAGGCTGAACTTTCAAGCATTTCTTACCCTAGATTCAAGTGAGCTACCTCACCAGTAGACCAGTCCAGTTGTTTACAATCACACACTGTCTTCCCAGTGTCAGCCCTGTGTGTGACAGGGAGCCCTGTGACTCTCATGCAGCAAGTCTGTGGTGTCTGGGATGGACAATGTACCTTGGCGGGTATAGCAATATCTAGGATATCTGTGATGCAGGTATTCAAGAATCTGCTTTTATACTTTGGTCTGTCCAAAGATGGACAGGCACTCTGCTTGCGTATGCTTCTGAGGGCTGTGGATGCAAAGCAGGTCTGGACTTGAGGCAGTCTGAAATTGTAAAACAAAGCACATAGGGCTGAAAAAATTGTGATTATTCCTCTCTTGAAGTTTCCTCATTATCACAGAGATCTAGACATGGCAGGATGTCTGACAGTTCAGGCAAGGTGTCTTATTTAATGCTAAATCTTTCAGTGAATACAAAAATTTTTAACCTCTCTTTTTGGCCTAAACTTTTTTAACACACCGTGACCCTGTGATTATGTGGGTGGCTGGTCACTAAATTATGGTCTCCAACAAAATACTGAAGTAGTGGAATTTTTTTTATCACCTCGTGGTTTCCACATTATGGCCAATATTATTTGAAATCAGATTGATTAAGTTCCTCCATCTGTCTGCTCCAAATGATTGACTGCGGTGTGAAAGTGTCAGAACTCACAAGAGAAACAAAATTGCAGAGAGGAGCTTCTAGCAGATGTCACTTCAAGAAAAGCCACCAATCTCCAAAACAATAGGAAATAAATTATTTCCTGAGCCAGCTAAATACTCAACACATTGATTAAAGAGACATTATCTAGTACAACAATCGATACTCACTGTGAAATAAGTACAATGTTAAGACTAACTTCAATTTCCCTTCTGTAGAAATTGAAAATTTTAAGACTTTAATGTAAACAGGTGAATGGCAGATGAAAGAAACAAAACATTTCACAGAACTGTTTAAGACCACCTATTTTTCAAGGATTATTTTGATTTTTAACAATGTGCTTCCTTTAGCATCACTGTTAACTCTTACCAAGTATCTCACTGTTTTTCCCTGTAGAGCTTTCTGTGCCAATCCAGCCATTCATTCTTGGCTGGCTGGGATCACATTTTCCAATGTGCAATTTCTGTTCCTTTCTTTTTCTCTGGTACCTTCATTCTAGTTGACTTTTATTAAAAATAAATTAAGATTAATATGCTACTATAACTAACACACTGGCCCATGGCTTTCTCTCTAGTAATTTCTTAGTCTCTGGGATGCTTAATTGTTGGATTTGGGTTTTTATTTATGGCAATATTCTTTTTATTTTTAGACACAAAATGGTTAGGAAGAGTACCAGAACAACTTCCACTACAAATACAGCATGTTTGCAGAAGGGTTTTTCACTTTGGTAAGCCTTCTGTTTCAAATAATTCCCTAGTAAAACCAAGGGATCGTGGAGATGATGAATCAGACTATGCAGAATAAGTTTTTAGCATGAGCAGAGTTGAAAAGCATCAGGTATGTGTGCTGAGCAGGGGCAAATTTGCTTTAGAGTGTTTGAAGTTTATTTCCATGTCTAACCTTCATTATTAACTATAACTATAATGAAGGAAAAACTATAGGAACTAAAGTCATCAGGACTTTTGCATGTGCAACTGCTGATGCCCAGAAAAAATAAAAAGAACTGCTTTAAATTTTATATTGTTTGGAAAATAGTTAGAGAGCAAATTCAACTATGTGTAGATGATGTAAGTACATTACATGGCAGCATAGATGTGAAAAGGCTTCCTAGAACTCTTCATTGATTGAACTTTTGTTAGCTTATTCAGGATTGGTTTTATTTATTTTCCTATTTTAAATAACACTAGGGGACACATACAGACACACACATATAAATGTATAGAAGTGTGTATAAAACAGATTGGCAGTTGTCTGGAGCAACAGACTGCCAGGGGCATAAGGATATGCATAACTCCTGCCAGAGCACTGGAAGCCAAGGTCTGGCCGCTGCTGCCGGAGCCAAAGGCAAGACAGGGGCCTGTGGGATGGTGCCTGCTGCTGCAGGGCTGTCTGGCTGCAGCCAAGTCCGTTCTGACTGCCCTCAGCTCGCATCTGGTCCCCTGTGCTACACCCCTCCTGTAGCAGGAGGCTGAGCCAGGGACCTCAGTAAAGCCTGGTGCGCTCCTTGGCACAGCTCCCTATGTCCCCTTAAGGATCTGGCAGCTCCATCAAAGTCTGTTACCTCAGTGCCTGTAGCTCCTGGATTGCCTTGCAGATTCTGCTGGACCAACACAGCCCTAAAATCCCTCCACAATTTTATTTCTGAGCTCTGACAATTTCAAATTATAGTCAGTCATTTGGAGCACACAGATGGAAGGAAATTTAACCAAATTTATTTTCAGGAATACAGACCATAAAGGCACTCTCCATTAGGAGGGAAGTTTCAGACTTTCAAGCTCTCATTTTGTAGTAAGTAGGACCACAATCTAGTGACAAGCCATTGCAAATAATATCCCAGGTGTCTCCTGTTATCCTGCCTCTCTTCTTCCTAAGGCAGGATTTGCCCAGCCACAGTCCAAGCAGGAAGCTTCATTTGAGGGAGATGAAAAACTCAACTTGCCTACATTTCTGAGAAGTCTTACACCATCACTCAATTCTAACTATCCCAACATACATTTTGGTATAAAAAGGCAAATGATGGGCAGTGACAAAACTGATTGTATTTTATGAATAAGCCATCCCCAAAATCATAACACGGAGCAGAAGAAACATCTGTGCTTTATTCCTATTAAAATCCTTCTCTTTAACCTGTAGATTCTGTTTGATGAAACATGTCCTATACAAATAGTTTGGGAATTATATTTTTGGGGATTTTTCTTCTTGGAAATAACTTTTCTGAATGAGCATGAGAAATTCAAATCAGGTAATGTCTCAGCTTCACAGGAAGACCTGCTTTCCCACGCTTGATAGATTTCCATGACTTCAGCTATAATATGTTATGCAGTTTCCCTTGTCATCCTTTTTTTCTCCAGAGTAAAACCTTGTCCTTTCAGCACAAACCACCTGCCACACTTTGGAGGAAACCCTGGGAGAGCCTGGCCACTGTAGTGTTCCACAGGATACGTTCCTGAAAAGTGTAAGACAAGGAAGGAAGAAGAAGCAGACAGATAGAGGAGTTGAATTAAAAAACTTGACAGAGAGCACTGCAGGTGCTGCCATGGGTTTTAGAGGAGTGTTTTCCTATCCTGTGTTATGTTTCCATGCACCAGCAGTTGCACTGACTGTGGTATTGCTGTGCTCACTACAAGCAACATGAAGAAAAGAAACAGAGAACAAAACTTAGATGATATTGCTGGGCAGGACGAACAGAGGTTATGCCCAAGACCAGGAAAGGCAAGGTGAGGATTATATCTGGACTGGATGGAACAAGGGGCCATGAGGTAAACACATAGGAGGTACTGTACAGCAGCCTGGGTGTCAGTTCCACAGTTTAGACTACCCATGCATCCAAAAAAAGTGGGGTTAGCCTTCCTGGGGGAGAAGCTGCTAAGAGGAAAAGTGAGAAAATTTAAGATTTTTCCACCTAGATGGTGTTGGAAACAAGTGGATACCTCAGAAAAAAGTTGGGGAGCTCATAAGAATAATAAAGTCTTTACATATTTACAGGCTTTATACCCAGGAGAAAAAAAAAAAAAAAAAAAAAGTTTTTAAGGTTTGGTTTGGCCAGGTGCTCTTTGTTTTTCTCTCAAAGAGCAGCTCCTTACTTTTCCTCCCTTTGTTCCCTGTACTCCCTAAAGCCCTGCGGTTTGCTGTCCCTTTAGGCACTGGCTAAGCCTCAAAGGCAGGCAATCTCATACAAAAAAAATTGTAAATGAAAAGAACAACAGATAAAGGCCAAAGGCTTTTTTTAAATGAGTTATTCTTCATGATGTTTTTCTGTCATGTGTAATAAAGTCAGCTGCGTTCCTTGTCACCTGGATGCATTCCAGGGAAATGCAAATTGTCACTACAAATAGAATAACTGGGCAAGAAAATAGTCTTTTCAGGCCTCCTCCTCTTGGGATGTTTCATTCAGTTATTTCTTGATGTGTTCACTTTCAGGTAGGTGCATAAAAATTCACCTTGCTCATCCCAGTATGACATAAAGAATTGAAATGACATGGGAGAACCACTGGGAAACTGTGCTTCTAAAACAGTATCAGGTACTTTAAGTTGGCTGGGGGATTTTAACTCATAAGAAGCTGAGGGATGGCATTTGTTGGGCCAGGACATGGAGCAGGCCTGGCCTTCCCAGGTAAGACAATACATTTAGGTCCAATTTCTGACTCTGGTCCATCTTGGCATGTGATTCTGAGCAAGGCACTGGTTTTCATGAGCATTGCCTTAATAATCCCTGCTTTTGGGAGCAAACACAAGTTGAGAGATAATGTACTTGCAGCCACATATAGGACTTAGGTCTGTGGGTCTTCAGACCTATTGGGATCCTCATGACATTGTCACAGCACAAAATATTAAATCACATGGAGCAGACAACAGTAATTAATCTAACAATTGAACAGGCTGGCATTGCACCCATTGGACAAAGCTGTGGGTTTATGAACTCGAAAATATGTTTTCTTATCCAGCTGAGAAACTGGATCCTTGAAGTTCCTTCTGTGCTTGAAACTAAAACTTTTGTCCTAGGTGTGCTTACTTTGCATTCTGCATTCTGTGATCATTTATTGCAATTTTCTGTGGCATTTCTGAGGTTCTCTGTAGTTTGTACCAGCCCAAGTCATGGAAAACAATTACGCTTGCTCTGTGTCCATAACCACGGAACAGCAGAACAAAGAGGACACCTGACAGTACAAAGCTTACAGCTTGAGAGCACAGAGGGATACAGACACCGTCTAGGGGAGTACAAAGTCAGTATGGCTCATCAAGGTAGGAATGACCTCCATTCATCTCATCTCTGGGAAAACAACAAGCTATCAGACAACATCCACTTCAAAATGGGTTGCTGGTGTCAAAGGATGGATGCCAAGACCAGACTCTTTAATTCCCCTCCCCTGCCTAGAAACTTACCCCTTCAAGAAGCCATGAGGAAGTTTTTTTGAGGAGTTTTCTTCTTTGCTCTCTATTTTATTTCAAATGCTCTCATATGCCACTCAGCCTCAAATAAAGCATGAGTGGTCTTCGCAAAATCACTGTTTCATAGCACAGCCCCTTTACACTACCTATGTCATTCCAGACTTAATTTCTTGTGAAATCAAGAAACCCAGAAAACCTCAAGGCACAAACGCCTGAAGATCCAAATGCTTGTGAGCCACTTGAGTAAATTGCTGGGTTGATTCTCAGGAGGGTGCCTTGACATTTTCCACAAATCACATGTGAAAATGGGGAGAGGTGTGTGCTTGCTATGAAAGCAGAGGCCAAGGACTCTATTATTTAGCATGAAATATATTAAGATAATAAGAGTAACAGTGTTTCCTCTGTATGATTTCCTCTTCCAACTTGACCACACAAACCAGATGTCATAGTCATTCCTGCCTTGCTTTAGTCCTTTGTTTTTTGCTCATGGGAAGAAAAGGTAGGTTACAGACTGTCTAGACCCTCTAACAAGCTACAAGGATAGTTCAAGTCAGATTCACTGAAGAATCATTTTAGACATGAACAAGGAGCTATAAAGCACACCATTTTTCATCAGCTGTTCAAGGATGCCTCTGTACTGGAATTTATAAGCTACAAAAATAGCTATTTTCTGGAACTTTACAGCATTGAGATATGCAACTTGTACAGACAAGACTGATAGTTTAAAGAATAATAGCACCAGAAAAATTAGAGGATTTCATATCATGAAATGTTTAGGTAAATTTTGGTTTATGTGGTAACTCACGCCTTTGATGTCATAGGCTGTGATGAGGACAGCAATCAAACATGAGAGAGAAAAATGAATATGCATAAATGTGAAAGACAATAAATAAATAAAAGTGCAGAAAAAAATCAGAATTTGTTTGATAACATATTTGAATGGCTAATTATCCTTACAATTAATTTTTTTTCCATCATTTCAACTTTAATCTCATGGATGTCAACTTTCAGCCATAAGCTGTTGAATTTTGCTATTAGATGAAGTCCAGTTTGGGGTTCTTTTTCTGGCATTTTTGAATAACAGTACTGCATGAAAGACTGTCAGAGAATTACCTGAGATGCAGGCTTCCCTGACAGAGTGACAGAGGAGATGTTATTAAAAGCAAGGATCTTCATTTTAAGCTTGACATAAATGATTTTGTAAACTGTCGGGGAAGACAACTAATAACTCTGAAAGGTGCTTCAGAAGGGCAGCAGTGATAAAATCAAACACTGTGGAAACCTTGTTAAGAAGAACAAGCTCCTATGGATCTAGATAGGGGGTTAATTATGCTTCAGACCTGATCAGTGGTCCTGCTGCACATCTTCCTCAGTAGGAGCCAATACCCTGGATGCAGCCAGGGACAGCAGATTCTCACTGGCTAGATGCCAATCTGAAGTTCCTAAAGCTCCTATGATGTGGACACTGTGCCTGTGCTTTGTTTGTGTTGTTGTTGTGGGATAGCCTAAGCTCTAGGAGAGCCCAGGCACATCAAGGCAAGCATCAGTTCAGAGCTGGAGACAGGCCAGTAGGAGGCCAGACAGGAGACATTTAATGGTTCTTCATCTTGAAATGTATTTAAAATGCAGAGATTTTACAGTCTCAGATGCAAGACACAGGTTAGTGATGCCATTGACAGTTCACCATAAGTAGTGGTCTTGTTTCTGTTTCAATTTCCTAGATACCTCCCTGCATTACTTTCTTCAGCAAGGCTTAAAAGAAAGGCATTTCCCATGGGAAGTGAAAGGAGAAGAAAAAAATGTTGATATTCCACAGTTGTCATTATTTGTAATTATATATTATATATTATATATCATATATCATATATTAATTATATATATTATATATCATTATATATTATTCTATTCTATTCTATTTTACATGTATTATTTGTTAAGATGAATAGATTAATCCTCACAAAGCCAATGGCACCTGAAGGGAGAGGACTGGAGGTGGATCATCTCTCACAGGCTCACGCTGGACTCTGGTGCCAGCACCTTGTGAGAGGTGGAGGGCTCTCACTGCACCCCAGAGAGCAAAGTGAAGCACATTTTACACCATCTTGGGTGTGTTAGGGATCCTTGTCTGCCCCTGAGGGTCTCTGTTCCCAGCCTGTTTCTCCCTGTTTAGTGACCTGCAGTAGAGTTACAAGAGCTTTTGATTTTTTCCTGGAGCAGGGGACACGAACCTTACCTACTTTTTTTATTTAGTCTAGAAAGAGAAAAAAATTATACCCTGAAATAATTAATCTATGCAAAAAATTTATCAAGCAGTAAACAGACCTGAAGTGATAGCCTAAGGAGACATCTTGTACACTCCTGCATATTCTCTGCTTCCACCATTTCCATTCAAATGGAAAATATCTCTTCCTTACAGCAAGTGTAACACAGAATAGTTATAGTTCCAACTGAATGGGGACCAAATTTTTTCTATAATGGATCATAAAGAAGATATGGATTGAATTTCCAACTAGAATGTGACTTATCCTTCATTTTTGTCAAAAGATCTGTGCAGCAGAAAATGTATTTGCCTAATTTATTTTAAATCCATGATTAACAACAAGTCTGAGGCACAATGACAAATAGGGTTTCCAATGCCTAACTATGACATCCATAGAAAATGCCATTTATGTGCAGGACCAGTGGTGCAGCTCTGAGAGTGCAGTCTGACTCTGAGAGTCCCTTACATGCAAATGATACTTATGCTTCAAAGCCTGAATCTCCATTTGGCATTTGCTGCTCCATAAAATAGTTCAGCATACCTTAGATAGCTGCTTTCAAGGTATGATAAGTATTATTTCTCAGACCCTTAACGTATTGTGGGCCTGGAAGAATACTATTTTAAGTCTTCTCAAGGCTTACATAAGGCTTACTTATGTTTTAGTTAAGTTTAAACTCAGCTTACCAGTTCAGTTTAGTTTAACGGTTACTCCCTATTCTTCTACACCGAGACATTCTTATTATTTCCTTTCTATCCTCTCACTCTGAATCTCAAGTCTAATAGCCAAGCAGTATTAAAGACATTCTGAAGTAGTCAGTGATAAATCTACATAACAGAAATACATGTTGTAGGAAATATATGCTATTTCTATGATGTTGGGTGCTTAATATTGGATACTGCAGAAGGTAAAGCTGGGTGGCTCAGAACATGAAGGTTTAATACTCTTAATCTTGTTGAGATTAATTGATTTGTGTCAGACAATTTTAACACCATCATGGTTCAGGAATGGCATTCCTCAATTCAGTGCCTCCACTGAGACCCCCCCCAAACCAGAGTCCTCTCACGTGTTCTCCCCTCCCTCCTGTCCTACCTGCTCTGGTGGGATGGAGTTGAGAATTGGAGGTACAAAAGGTAAAATCATGGGCTGAGATAAAAACAATTTATTGGAAACAGCAGTGAGACTGTAAAGAAAATGAACAGTAGCAGCAAAAATATTAATAACAGAAGGTATAAGGCAAGGAAACAATTTACAGAAAACCAAATATCGACTGGCTCTTCTGCACGGTGCTTTCTACCCCTTACTCGGGCCACTGGAACTGACAGGAGATGGTATCAAGTAATAGGTGGTGGTATCAAGATACCACTGACAAGAGGTGGTATCACCTGGGCCTGAGCCATGCCTGCTTGGAAATGGAGAGATAACAAGACTTATATGTCTTGTATGTAAAATGACAAATTCCTTAAGAGTGTGAAAACTAAATTCACAGTGAAGATTCTTGTTATAGTTGTTTTATGCCTGTGTGGTTTCCCAGGCTTTGCAAATGAGAGCAGAAAATATTCAAAATTTTCAAAACTAAAGCTACAAAAAAGAAAAAAAAGATAAAAAACCCAAAACAAAACAAAACAAGAAAACCCTCACAAAAACAACAACAACAACAAAAACACCCTGCACATGCTTAGAAAATGTGGGTTATGAACTGATTCCTACTAGTAAAAGCAACAAAGTCATAAAATCTAACTTCTGTTAGGGTAAAGGTTGAGGATTCACTGTGCTAAAGTGAAGATAGTTGAAACTAAATCATTAGGATGTCAAATATTTTGGAAAATAAAACATAATTGAAGTTTTACTACCCTTGGACTAAGTCAAAATAAGAATAACTTCTGTGTTAAGTCCAACTGTATTTTAGGTGCTTAGGGTAGAGGAGTTTTTGACTGGTGTCAATTTGATACCTGCGCAAGAAACAAGAAATATTTACAATTTAAGAAGACAGTATATAATTTATAGCAGTCTTTGTAGATGATATATGATATGATATGATATGATATGATATGATATGATGATATGATATGAGATGTCATATCATATCATCATCTTACATTTATTCCATAAATTCTCCTGATCTTCTAACCATTCTAAACCAAGGCTTCTTAGCTTGATCTTAACTTGCCAGGGAATTAGGAGTCACTCATCTGGTAGATACTTTGCCACTAATTTGCTTACTTGCTTTTAATTTTGAGCTAAGGCTCCAAGCAATTAATTGGTTACAATTAATTGGTTACAAGGCAACATCAACAACTGTATAGATTTGCAAAAATATTCCAGAGCAAAATAGACATCTGAAATGACAGCCTTGAAAATGCCAGCATAATGCAATGAAAAGGAAGGAGAGGAGGTCCATTGTGCAATATTCATTTGTGTGCGAGCTTAGAGAAGTTATATTTTCAAAATGAATTCAATAAATGTGGTCAATGTGATTTCAATCAGCAGTGTTCCTAAGTGAATACATGATTTATGTAATTGTAGGAAAGTGGGAAATAGAAAGCAGAAAGCCTAGGAATCAAAAAAACTAACAGTTACAGTGAGATTGAAGTGCAACAGAAAATGACAGTGGCAACAGGAATGTGTTATTTCATTTTGTTTTCTACTTCAGTGAAAACACAAAAATATGTTGAAAGAAATAAAAGCTTTTATAGAGAGATGTGACATCTAGTATGTATTAATTAATACTTTGATGTATGACAATGGGTATACTACATGAGCAAAGAAATTATAGTTCCTTCAGTTTAATATTCATTCTAGATAAAATTATGAAGACTATATAAAAGTAAAAGCATGTTCTGTAATGATGACAAAAGGTCTCTTATCAGTAGGTCCCATAAATTATGATGAAAACTATAGCTGTAGATGATAAACTAAAGATTTATGAAAAATGACAGTAACCACTACTTCTAGAGTAATTGAAGAATGTAAAGATGAACCTCCTAAGAATTTGAGAATGAACCTCCTAAGAATTTGAGAACAACCATTTTTGTCCCTTCATACTTTTTTCATCATATTAAGTAAGATTGTAGAAAAATCATTGTGTTTATAACTTCTACTGTGTTAATCAAGGTACACTATAGAGATTTCAATAGAGTTGTAGTTCAATATTTCTCTTCTAAAATGATGCATTTTTGTTTAATTTCTATCATAACTTACCGTGAGGGTGTCCTGTCACCTTTCTATTAGAAAAGATGAAGTTGTCTTTTTCACCTTTTGGCATTTACATAGAATCAGGATGGTTGAGGCTGGAAGGAGTTTCTGGAGGTCGTTTTATCCAAATGCCTCTCATCTCAGACAGGCCATCTAGAGCCATGTGCCTGGGACCATGCCCAGATAGCTTCTTAATATCTGGCTCCAAGGATGGAGACTCCACAGCTTCCCTGGACAGCCTGTGCCAGGACATCATCATCCTCACAGTGACAAAATCTGTCCTGATGTTCAAGGGGAATCTCCTGTGTTTCAGTGTGTGTCCATTGCCTCTTGTCCTATGGAGAGCAAAACTTGAAATAACCTAGTTCCATCTTCTTTACACCTTCCCTTCACATAATGATAAGATCCCCCTGAGCTCCTGGTTGGAGCTTTTTTCATTGGAAGGATGATTTAATCCCTTAAACATTTTTGTGACCTTTTGCTGAACTCTTTCCAGTAACTCTTTCTCTCTATTCTGTGGAACCCAGAACTGAGGATTTCCATGCGCCGTGTGTCACTATGTTTGCTCCCCTAATCTTGGCCTACCCAGCTGCTCACTTGCTCTCCCTTCTCAGGAAGGGAAAATAGAGGGAGAATCTTGTGAGTTGAGATAGAGTCAGGGATGTTGCGTATCAGCCACTGTCAGTAGGAAAATAGGCTCAACATGGAGAAAACATTTCAATTAATTAAAAATTGAAATGAATTTGGGTAGTGAGAAACAAAAAGACAAACACTAAACAACAGATTTCCCTCTCCTCTGCCTGTCCATCATTTTTTGTCTTTCTTTAATGTGTTTTCCCAGAGGCATTACTGGCTTGGCCGATGGGCTCAGCTTTGCCCTGAGGTAGGTGTGCTGGCTGCCACGGCTGTGTCCTGCATTGGGCAGCTGAGATCTCTTCCCTCAGAGGCCACCCTGCTTCTAACACTTCAGCTCAGACATGCACATGGCAGACCACCTGCCATGGTCTAATGCGTGTCTTACATCTGTGTCCATGCTGTCATCTCAGCTTTTCCTCTCATGCCCAGTCTGAAACAGGGATATCTCCTGCTGAGTTCCAGAGGTTGGAGCACCTATCCAGAGATAGAAAGGTTTCTCTGTGTGCTTTCTGGATGCCATTCCTACCAACTTAAGTTCTTGAATATTTTCTTGGGTCTAGGACATTTATGGAAGCTTAACCCTTACCAAGAAATTACAAATTGTACTCTAATGAGCTTTGGTTCACTCAGGCCTAGGGAGCTCTCCTTTTCATCATAATAGGGATATTCCCAAGTACATATATGTACAAGTACAAGATATGACCTTGCACTTCTGTTCTTCACTCAAAATCTCCAGTGGAATGTCTTTATGTTATTAACTCTAGCAAAGGGTTTTTGGTCACTCTGTGGCTAAGCTGAGAGGACAATCTTGGTTTACTTCCCCATTGCAGCTGAAGAGAATAGTGCAGACTTGGATGACTCAGGATAGTATTAAAGACCTTTGATTTTTTTTGCTTCATTTTTTCTTGTTTTGTTGCATTAAAAGAAAATAAAAATAAGTGAAACAGAACAAATCAGAAAACTCAGCCCATTCCTGAATCTGATGAACAAAGGATTGGACAGAAAAGTGAAAATGCAATCAGAATTACTTGAAATGTCATAGACTTAAAAAACACTGGGATAATTCCCACTCTGGATCAAAAGTCAAAACAAACTAGCTTTTCAGTGGATCCCACTGTGATACTTTGACTGCTCTTTGTAGGGCTGAAAGGTATAGCAAAGAACTATTTCATATCAGCTATATTTAATATTCTGCTATGTATAATCTTCTTTTTCTCTTTTTTTATTCTTCTTCCTTTGATTGATTCTACAGCACCAAGGGTAAGAGTCATGGCTCAGAAACCCTGAAATTTTAAATGCTGGATGAGCACTATAACTAAAAGAGCTCACAGTATGGAAGTGGAGCATAAGTCCCAGAAGTACATGATGATAAAAGTGGACTACTGTCTAGGGCAACGCAGCATCAGAGACAAATCAAGGGCCCTGAATTAGATGCCTGTAGCCTTGTGATTAAAGCAGGATTATAGAGCACAGCAAGCATGGAGCTTAATCTCTTGTATTGGTTGGGGAAATTTAACCCAGGTCTCCCCCCTGCTGAGAGAACATTCAATTTTTTTTCTATGCTCAGTTCTGTAAAGGAGGTGTTCCAGTCTTCCAGATATGTAGAGGCACCTGCATGATGCCTTGAGAGAGATGGCAAAAGTCCAAGGATAGGAGAGGAAAAGGAGACTATGAAGTCTGCTTTCCATGAAGGTTATTTTTTAACTTTTTTTCCTCATTCTAGGTGGTTGCCTGCTTAATCTTGAAATTTAAAGATTTTTCATATGACACACCTGCCTCTTTAATCGCATTGCACTGCAGTCTGTGTCTCCAGCATCTGCATGGGTAACCTGAAGGGAGAGGGCAAAGGTGGGAGGAGGAAGAAAAAGGCAAGAAGGAATTTAAAAACGATCTGATGCAACTCTGATCATCCATGCATGTTTGTCCTCACCACTAAATCTAGTTCTTAGCCCTATTCTTTCAACTTTGAAAGAAAAGATCAGCCTTATGATTAAAAACCAGCCAAAGAAAGGGATCTAAATGCTCCCTGGGAGACTGCCAACACTGCATAGGCTGAACTCCATTCATAAAGGAGGGTTTGCTTATCTCCCTCTTTTTGGCTCTGTCCCATGTTTCCTAAAAAGTTCACCACAAAGAGAACAGGGAGCAAAATGAGTGATGTCTAGAAACTGCAAGGATTGGTGCCATAATCATACTGTTCTTTTATCCAGTTACAGTTTCATGTGAAATGCACACAAAGTCCATTTTCAGGAATCAGAGTTTGGGCTATATTTCAGTCACTATTTCAAAAACACTGCTCTCCCTTTTCAAGCAGAGCTTTAAATTTCATCACTCTGTCCTGAAATCACTGCTAAACACAAATGTTTAGGGTCATCCAATCTGCTTTTCTCTTTCGTATACTTTGTCAGCTTTTTTGCATTAACCACTGCCTAAATGTAGGGATTTTTTCCTTAGAAGGAAATGAAAATTTACACACACACCCTTCCTCTTCTATCTGCCTTTCCCTTGTAATTAGTTTTTTTGCTTGGCCACTTTCCTGGGAAATGGAAGATGTATTTAAAGCATCTCTGAAATTTTGAGAGAAATCCTCTTAGAGCAACTTAACAGCCCAAAGAGGTGATGCTGCCACCTCCTCCAGACTGGTGATGCACAGAGCTGTGTCTGTGTACTGGGTTTCTGTAGCAGTAGTCTATATGGCTGTTTGCTCTGAGAAGCTGCTAGAAGCTTTCCTGTACCCAGCAGAGCCAATGCTAGCCAGTTCAAGATGGACCTACTGGTGGCCAAGGCTCAGCTCATCAGCAGCACTGTTAGCACCTCTGGGAAAACAGAGTCAAGAATGGAGAAAAAAACCTTGCACAATAGCAGCCAGAGAATACATGGGTGAGAATATACAAGTGAAACAATCCTGCAGGCACCAAGACCAGGGAAAAGGGAGGGGGAAGATATGTTTCAGGCATTGGAGCAGAGATTCCCCCACAGCCCAAGGTGGGGCAGACTGTCCCTCTCCAGCCCATGGAGGTACACTATAGAACAGACATCCATTGGCAGCCCACGGAGGAGCCTACACTGGAACGTGGATTGCCAAAGAAGACTGTGACCCTGTGGGAGGCCTGTGCTGGAGCAGGCTCCTGGCTGGACCCATGGACCTCTGGAGAGGGGAGCCCACGGTGTGGCAGGTGTTCTGGCAGGATTTGTGACTCCATTGGGGAAATCACACTGGAGCAGCCTGTTGCCAAAGGAGAGCACACCATGTAAGGGACCCATCCTGGAGCAGCTTGTGGAGAACTATGCTCCATAGGAAGGACACACATTGGAGAAAATCCCAGACAATTGAATCCTGTGGCAAGGACCCAGTGCTGGAGCAGGGCAAGAGTGTGGGGAGTCCTCTGCCTGAGGAGAGAGTGGCTCAAACAATGTGAGACAAAGTGACCACAATCCCTATCGCCATTCCACTGCATTGCTGAGCAGGGAGGAGGCAGGCTACTCAGAAGTTAAATTGAACCCAGAAAGAAGGGAGGGGTTGGTGGAAGGTGTTTTTATGATTTGTTTTTATTTCTCATTGCCCTGACCTGATGTGTTTGGTAACAAATTAAACCAAGTCCCCCAGGTTGAGTCTGTTTTGCCCATGATTGGTAATTAGTGAGTGACCTCTCATTGTCCTTCTCTCAAAATATGAGCCTTTTGTTATATTTCCTCTCCCCCATCTGCCTGAGAAAGAGAGTGGCACATGGCATCCAGGCAAGATCAACACACCACAGCCCACCAGAGCAGACCCTAAGCTGATAAATTTTTATGATTCTGAGGACTGAAGTTTTGGATTTAAGCATATAGATCTCACTAAAGTCCTGCCTAAAGCATCTTAATCTTTCAGGATCTGGAACAGAGGGCACTAAATACGCAAACCATGTAGCTGACATTTGCCTTGGGAGTAAGTGCAGACAAAAGCATAAGAGAAAGGAAGCTTGAAATAATGCCAGCTACCTGCTTTGAACATTAAGATAAAGGAAATGCAAGCGTCACTTTTTGAGCTTCTATATTTTATTTAAAAGTTTCATTATATTATCTCTTTTAAATTACTGGATTAAAAAAATAAAGATATGAGTAAAAAAAAAAAGGGCAAAAATTTAAATGTATGTGTACGCCCAGAGTCTAAATCAGAAATGCCTATTAACTGCTACAGCTTGTAGAGTTAGTATGTTTAAAAGACAGCTAAATGCACAACTGCACTGAATTAAATATGTTTGTAGAGATATAAATACAGATGCATTTGTCAGGATTTGCACTTTCTTTTAAGTGCAAAACAGATAACAATTAACCTGTTACTTCAATTACTTCTGGTTGTTACCTGTTTAAATACAGGACAGGACTGTTTGGTCTACATGTTATATTACCTGTCAGCCACAATCATAATGGAGCTCTGAATGGAGAAAGAGTCCATGGAATACTGTAAAGGCAAAGTAATAGCAAATATGGAAGGTCAGTATAAGCAGCTCAGCTGCCCAGCAGCTAAGAACCAACATATTCATTAAGTGTCTGGGTTGTAAGTTCCCTGTTTCTTTAAAGTGAACCCAATAATTACCAAGCACATATTTCTGCTCCAGTCATGCCTCAGCCAAGGCTGACACGTAAGGCTCGAGTGAACTCATTCACTTCACAAAGTCGTTTCTGGACTCCCCAGAGAGCATCCTCCCAGTTCACTAGCAGTGGTGATCAGAGGACCACCCTTTTAGGAACAAACCATTTAGACAGCGAATAGCTAAAAGAAATCCAGAACTGGGGAAAGCCATACTGCCATAGTGAACAGGTGTTTGATAAAAAAGGTCAGTCACACCAAAATAAAATCAGGGCCAAAGATGCAAACATGGATAAAGGGAATGGAGTAGAAAATAATATCACAGTTATAATAGTGCCTTTGTACTCAGGTGGAATATGGTGTCCATTTCTGGATATAATAGCATGACAGGTTCATGGGCAGGAAAATGAAATGCTGAGAAAAAGATTTCTTTATAAGAAGTAAGTAATTTTAGGAAACAGTCATTTTAGATAAAAGCTTAATTACATGGGTACATTGCAAGTGGGATAAACAGCTTGTTTTTCTTTACCCTACCTGGAGAACAGCTCTGGAATTTTCTGTGTTGTCTGAAGGCTCTGCACTGAGAGGAAATACTTGTTTGCACACAATGTATAAATTAACTCTTTGTTTAAAAATGATATCATGCCCAAGAGGTTTATAAGCCTCAAAGTACATGTTGATATGACTAATGAGAAACATTACTGTTGCTGAACAAAATTTCATCAAAAAAATAATGAATAAACCCTTTTATTTCATGATCCAGTGAAGAAAACTGAAACTTACAAGCAGAAGCCAGAGAGAAACTCCCTTAACCATGCATGGACAGAAACTAGATTAATTTTTACGTCTCTGAGGAAGAGTTTACTAACCTTTGTAGAGCAGTGCTCTAAGTTCCTACATAAAGACTACCTGAATTAAAGGGCTTTTTATTTAAAGAAAGTACCTAAGCAGATAATCAGCCTTCAAGATATCAGAATACCCCTTAAACTCCTGGATCTAATGCACAATTAGGGTGCAACAGTCTTTGAGCAATGGCCTTACCCTTCCAACAAGATGCAAAAAGCTCTGGTGCTGGAACAAGGAAATTATGATCTTGTTTGCACTGGCTTCAGGTCAATAGTATTTGCAGAACTACCTTTATCTAAAAGGGATTTAGAGAAAGCTGAGGTTGTTTGGGTTTTTTTTAAATACTGTCATGTTTTCTCAGATCTACCAAGTCTCAGCTAGGGGAATTACCAGGCAACTTGGCATAAGGATTTGGCAAGTGGATCAAGATATGCCTAAAAGTTGTCTCCCAAAAGTGTCTAAGCTAGTATTGCAAGTGTTAATGTTATTTTTTCCAAATACTCAACAGTTGCAAAAGGCATAAAAGAAAATGACATCTGGTGGATAAAAGGAACATTTCTTACCAATAAAAAGGTATAATATCTCTAGTTTTTTATATTTTTTCATTTCTCAATTTTCTTCTTACAGTTTCATGTGTTGAGGATTTTTTATTATGATTAGTTAGAAATAAAAGGGTCAAGTTGTTTTTCTGAGAACATAAAAACTAACAAACCTTTTAGCAACAGCTTAATCTTAAAAAGGAAATAATTTTAGAGGTGTAGTACATGTTCTGTTTTATGTTTAGAAAAGAAATTTTCAGTACAAAGTAATATGCCACATTCCAGAGATCAAAGTATTTCAATACATTTTTAAGCTAGAAATTTCATTGCTGGGGACTGCAATCTCTTCATTGTTCATTGCTTTTTGAAATTCTGAGCAAAGTAATTCCTGAAAGATTATAGACTTATAGAATGGTTTGTGTTAGAAGGGACCATAAATGGTCATCTTGTCCAGCCAAGTGAAAAAACGATCCCTTAACACAGTCCTAGAGTAGTCCTTAATGACACCTCTGACTTCATTCTCACAGGAGTGCTTATTCCCTCCAGGGCAATGTGCTGGGTAGTCCCAAGGTCATGGGTATGTCTATGGCAGGATTTTCTTGCCCATCAAACTGCTCTTTTCTACATACAGACTCATTTATTACTGTGGAGACAAGGATTCTGTACGTATTCCCATGGTTTTGGAGTGAACTTCTCAAGAGTTTTCTCCTGAAAAAAGACAATGAGAAACTCTTACCCAAAAGGGTTACTTTTTAAAAGAATAAGTCTTTGGAGTAACTTAAAATTAATAATTAGCATGTTAAAAGTACTGATGCTTTCTCTTTTATTTCTTCTGCTCCCCTCTACTCAGTTTTTACTGTCTTTGTAAAGAAATGTGTTATGAAATTGTCACTTCTGAAACCTTAGGGGTTTCTTTTGCTATCTAAAATTTTTATATAACTCCTTGAACTTCCTTTCTAGTTACCTTCAAAGATTTTTCACCAAGACTGAGCTGAATATAAGGTTTGGAACATGCCAGTATTTTCTTTGTTTCTACGTGAAGGATGTGATTCTAAAGCAATTCAATTTGTTGTCATTTGCTGGTTACATGTTTTTCTCTGTTGCAACTTTTCTCAATTCTCTGTGTATTTGCAGAAAGAAATATGTACTCATTTTATTGTCACCCTATGTTCAGATTTTTTTTTTTTTCCTTTTCACCTTTTAAAAATACATTGGCCAAATCAATTTTCTTCAATGATTTCTCATCATGTGAGTGAGACTAAAACTCTAAATTGTTTTTCATTTGTATTAACATCTTCTTTTCTCTCTCAATGAGCGTGCTTCAGTCTCAGAAACTAATCTGTATTTTCATTTGCTTTGCACTTCATTCCATGTGCTGTTCTGGTAGCCTTTCCATTATTCGGAATAAGACAAAAGTTTTTCACCACAGTATAAATCACATAAAGGCTTCCATTGCTTGCTGAAAGGTGATTATCAGAACTTAGTGATCTGCATGTCAAGCTCTTAAGACTTTTATTTGCTCATTGAAAAGGTATGCTAAACCAGGAATTTCTCTAGAAGCTTTATAAATGGCGGATACATTCTTTAAATGATCCATTTATCTTGCAGTAAGAATATAAGGCTATACAGAGCATTTCTTCTGAGCTGGGCACTGATTTTTCTCAGTTATGTTTATGTTTTGTTATGATACGAGGCTTATTTCTCCTACTTTCCTTGAAACTGGGAAACATGCTTTTTCTCTTCATAGTTCCTGTCATTTAATACTATCATTTTAACAATTGAGTGAATACATTCACTTTTATGGGTAATCTATAAAATGCTTTCTGTGTAAGGTTGTATAGTGAAGTGTATCTTAAGAACATGGAAAGATAGCAATGGAAGTTGGTTGAGCTAAGTTGTTCTTTCAATCCCACATTCTGCTTCCCACAGCACACAGATTTTAAGGAATCTTCCTTAAGGAACTGAAGTGCAAGAATATTCATAGTGGACAACTATAAAAAAAACTTGCTCATGGTAAGAAATCTGTCTTCATTAGTGAATGTTACTCTGTGACTAGAGAAACAATGATTATATATTACTCTATTTACTGCAGAAGGGGTGGCAAAGATATTTGAGGCCACTCTGCAATCTGAAAGACTTCTAAACCATCACAGAAATGAGTCTGTTCTCCTTACCTACATACGTACTTAAAGGGTGCCAACATTCAGCTAAACCTTAAAGCTCAGTGGCAATGAGTGCACCTATCAAATTTTGCAATTTACCCCGTTTAAGGTTATGTTGGTTGACTTTCAGCTTAATTGAAGACTTGTTTATTTTGGTATATAGGACAAAATCAGGAAAAACTGTAAAGAAAAATATGTGCATTTTTTTTCATATGGAATTCTGTATCTTATGTAATCTTGTCATATCTTTTAAATTCATTTATTTCCCAAGCGAGACAGTCTTGGCAATCTGTCATCACAGAAATTGTGTCATGTTATTGTTATTTTTCATCACATATTTCTACATCTTCTTTATCTTTTTTCAAAGAGATTGACCAGGATTGAACACATATTGTAGCTGAGGACACATCATTGACACTAATAATACTTTCAGAAAGACAATCTGTCCCATCCTTATACATTGTAACACATTACTTGTTGCTTTGTCAGTTTTTTTTGAGCACTGCTGTACAGAACTTAATTCCACAACATTTACCACCAATTAGGAATGCAGAATCCATTTGATTTGTTCAAGTAGGTGCTTAGGAATTGTAGTATCACCTTATAAACAATCCAGTATTTCATCTGTTGTCATGTTGCTCATTTGACTCTCTGGCATTCCCTACTTACTTTAGGATTTATCTTTTTTTAAAAAAATTATTGTTTCCTCATTCTCTTTTGTTTCAGAAGCCTGCTCCATTTCATTCATACTAAAACTATCTTGTTTCCAGACTGCTTGTTAAAGGAGATGGTCAACATGGACAGAGTTGCCTAAGAAATTTCTGATTCAAGATTGCCCCTTATAAACTTATTTTGAGCTTCATTTGTATGGTGCAGGGGGAAAATCTGATGCTCTCCAGACACCTAGCAGTGTGCCAGACCCTGTCACACTAATAAAGCACTTGTATACCCAGAGGGATAGCCTGGAGATATGTGAAGATACATGTGGCAGTGCCAGCTAAATTGTCTTTTTGTGTCACTGTGAAAAGGCATTCCTGACTCACTGATAACCCAGGCAGGACTGACACATAGGCTTTTGGTTTTTTCTGTTCAGTGTCTGTTATGGTGTATCTTCTATGATTCATGTGCTGAAAAATTTCAGAGTTGCTATCAGAATTGTTCTTTCTCTTTAAACATCTTTTGAGCTGCCCTTTCTGTTTTGAAAGCAATCAGTTTTTATTGAAAAATATTCTTATTAGAAAACAAAACAAAAAGAAACAAAATGTCTTCCTTTCCTTCCTAAAAAGAAAAAAAAAAAAAAAAAGTGTGTGTATTTTCATGTATTTTTATATTTGCCATTTGCAAGCATTTTATTCATATTGATTTTTGTTTAAATTAAAGAACTTTTTTGTGGTAGGGGCAATTGATGTTAAGTTTTTTCCTAAATGCGATGGAATGCTGTTAACAAAACCTGACAACATTCTTAGTTTCTAGAAAATATACTGTTATCATTCTAGGATGTCTGAGGTTAGGTTATTTCTACCTACTGTTATCTATCCATCCTCAGGGGAGTTCTGTTGTTGGCTTTGATATCTCACTCTTGTAAGTGCAATTCTGAATCAACAGGTGTTATAACATCTTACCCCTTTTGGGGGTTGGTCTGATATATCAGATGACTTCTGCAGCCCAACCTAGAAGTTAGTCTTCAGTCACGTGTGTTCTTGGATGCTACAAATTAGCATCTGATTTTGACATCCATCTTTGCAAAGGGAGAAAAAAGTCTGTAAATAGCTCATGGAAGAAATGCTCCCTTTGCACTGAGGAGATTTTATTAAGTATAATGTTCATTATGCAGTAAATTTACAGTTCTAAATTCCTTAAAAGGAGTAGTAATTTTTTTATAGCAGATTGAAGGAAATAAGAATAATGTCGACATTAATAAATAATCCTAATTAGCTTTCTATTGCCACCTTCAAACAAGGTTAAAAACAGCATCCTAGAAATGATCTAGGCTATGTAAGCATCTTCCACACTTTAACTCCCAAGACACACATCGAATTTTCTAAAGCCGAGGTTGTTGTAGATCATCCAGTCTTGCGGTCTTGGCCATACACCTCTGACACACTGATATAACCTTGATTTACCTATAAAGGTATAAACTGGTTAATGACTTTCAACCAAAAACAACCATAGCTTCTTAGAGAGCTTCCAAGATCTAGATTTCCCTTATTTTCTCTGACAAGGTATTATGATCAAAATAAAAGCAGCCTTTAAAATGAACAAGTAATGGTGACAAGAAGTAGGTCTTAAATTGAGAACTGAAATTTAGAAAAGTCCGGGTTTACTTTCACTTTTGGTTAAATCATTGAAACTTTTTCTTCCTTGTTTTTTGTCTTTCCTTTTAAGAACTACTGAAAAAAGAACAAAATAAGGCACAAAGATTGGACAAGAATGATTGGTAGGTGCCAGAACTCCTAGTCCCCTCTTGTCTGTTAGTTTTAAGAACTGAGGAGAAGAACGGAGGTCAGTCTTGTACTTTTGTGATGAGATTTCAGAACCAGCTCAATAAGTGTTTTCAGTTTCATTTTGCCACAAGTTCTACCAGCAACCAGAGCAGTGTTGTTGGTGCTCCAAGCTATCTGATGCTATGGATATCATTATGAGTATCCTTTTGTTGACTCTGTTAATTATATCCATAGACCAGATATGAAGAATACAAGCTCTTTTTCTCTCAGTTTTAAGGATAACCAAGTTTTAGATATGAAAACTCATCTGATTTTTTTTTTTCAGTCAGGATTAAAATTCAAGTGAAAGAATTAACCTATCTGCCTCTATGCTCCACAGGGATTTTTATTATTCAGATTTATTCATTAGAAGACTTGCTATTCATGTTTGTTCTATTTGCTTTCATTAAATGTTTGGCATTATATACCTTCTTATTGCTTTGCTAACTAAAAAAAAAAAAATCTTAGTGTTGTGATATAAAATTCATATATCCCAACCAATATAAATTGTATCTTCTTTCAATAGAAAATAAAGGGAGTAAACAATAGCAGGCAAATAAAATTTTTAAAAAGAAAAAAAATAGTGGAGATTTTTGTGGTCACTGAAGTGTAAATTTCTTCTTATAGTAACACATATCCTTCTCCTGCACCATGATTTGTATTTTGAAATACTAAAATTGTTTTCTTTTTCATTCATTAAACACATTTACAAAACCCACAGTTAGTTCAAAGAGAGAGAAATGTATTCTTCTTGTTTCACAGGCAACAGAATAAATGCAGCTCCCAGTGTGATGCAAAACTGATCTACTCAATGCCTCTATGAACCCATTAAAAAAACATGGAAAACAGTTTTTTTTCTAGCTGTTGTTCCTTCACCATGAAACTTGTTCTCAAAAAATCACTTGAAACGTTCTTCTTCTTTTCATTTGGACTAATTTCTGCCTGGCAGGGTGACTCTCCTGCACCAAGGTCACAGCCTTCTCCTGGGCTGGGTGTAGTGGTCTGTCAATCCATGTGCTCAGGTGACCCCTCTTTTGGCTGGGGTTGACCCTTAACTAAATCCTTGGGCTCAAACCTTGCAGGTTTTGGGTCTGGCTGCTGTACAGCATACATAGGACACACATAGCTTATGGCAGGCTACACATCTCCTTTCCTGCAGGGCTGGATGCTGGTCTGAGTAAGCAACAGGTGTCCCTCTGCAAAGCCTTGGATAACTGAATTTTCAAATCTCTTTTTCTTGCCCAGTGGGCTGTCCCCAACACTTTGTGCTCAGCATAGCCACCTTCATAAAAAAAGTCACATTTTTTCCTTCAGCAAGGGAGGGCAGGATTTGCTGGAAGCAATACAGACACAAAGCTCCAGTTCCCAGGAGCAACCAGTGCTATCAGCCATTTCTAGGGTCACTTGGCAGCAGCCACAGGTGCAACCTCTGTCTTATTGTGTCTCATCCTGGACTTCAATGACCAGAGACACTGACATGAAACAATAAATTATAATAATCTAATTTATGTGACAGTGATATCCGACTCCCTCAGCCTGAGATGTTCAACAGTTTCTGTAGATATCTAACCCTGCATCATCACATCCTTCTCCCCTCGGATTTTATCCTACCCTCCACAGCCTCAGTGTCATGCTGCCAGTGTAATTACATCTCCTCAATCAATCATAGATGAGGCTTGAACTCCAGTCAGTGCACTTAAATAACAGCTCCTGGTCAGCCAGTACAAGTAGGGCCAAGTTTTAAAGTGCTGTTCTGGAAGAAGAGATGTACCAAGGTGAAGCTACCTAGTCCTCATTAACTTCCCAGCAGTCTAGAGTTTTTGGTCACAAAGCTTAGGTCAAATCCTTTCTAAACAGCTTTGTAAAAACAGGGTCATGTGGGGAGCAGTCAGCTCTCAGGTGCAGCCCTGACAGCACTGCAGCTGGGCCACTGGCTGGCCAGGCAGGACTGGCTGAGTTAGTGCTTACCCTCATCTTCGTACACTTGGGTCAAAACTGCTCTAAAGTGAATGGGAGTCTTTCTTTGGTACTCATATTTTCCTAACCCTTTGCCCTGTGCTTTCTTTATGTCTACTTCCTCACCAATGAGAGATATGTAAGGGCAGGGCTGTCCACAGATTTAAGCTGCTTTCCAGGATAATGAAGGCAGTAATGATTCAAGCAGCATTAATGAAGAGCAGTGAAATGGCACTCAGCCACCCTCCCCCCACTCAACCCAGAGCAGCAATTAAGGATAACAGGACTCTGTGCCCCTCTCCTCCACACACAGGGAGCTCACATCCCAGGAAGCATCAGGCAGCCCTCCTCAGGGCACTCTGCTCAGCTTCCATCCTTCTGACAGGTACCCAGCAGATCAAAGGTCAGAACAAATATCAAATCTCTATCAGTTAGTCCTTAAGCAAATATTCACAGCAGTCATTGTCACTTTTTTGGTTTAGTAACATGAATGCAGCAAGGCCAGCTAAAATCTTGAAAAAGATGAAAAGGAAAAAGAAATAAGAAGAACCAAATAATTTAAAATTCAATTATGATAATTGTTTGTCCCCTCAAAATGAAAATTTTAGTCTATTTATATAGTTAAGTGAAAAGAAACAATCCCTGGATTATCTAAGCATTTCTGTAAGAGTAGTCAGATATTTTGGAAAACTCATTTGGGTTATTTTGTTTTTTTTTCCTACTTCAACAGGTTTGACTACTCTTATACACTACTCTTATAGTAGTGAATACAGCAATTGAAGTCTGCTATGCAAGAGACGTTTATTCTAGTCACAGGCTGAGCTATTATTTTCTAGAAAATTTTACACATGAAAATATGAGGTTGCTTATATTCCAGGACAACCTAAGTTACTGTTGCTGTTTATTTCATTTTTTACCAAAGAACACATAAACCAAAGTCCAGACTGAGGAAGAAGCTCACATACAGGCCATGGCCATTTTGCTGTGGAGCTGCTGATGCAACTCAGGGCCCAAGATACTTCCTGAGTGGAGAGGAACAAATTTCCATCATAGAGTAGCCAGTGGTGTTGAGGTGTCTCAGATCCAGAGCCAGGTGAAGGTTCTGCTGCTGGAGCCTATGCCTAGCATGAGCATTAACTCCTGAGGAGGGCAAATATTTCTTTTGAACTTACTGATCAGGTGTCACCAGAGAGCATGATGTAAATCCCAAAGGCTTGTATTGCAGCTCAAATTCAGTCAGTTATACTGGCACTCTTGGCAAAGTGTGCAATTATTGTTATTTATCCATATTTTATAAAATAAACTACATAATTTTCAGAAAATCACCTCAATTTGTAAAAGTATATTCATTTGCATAGTCCAAATTTGAATGACAGACCATATCTGTAAACTAGATACTTCCCAACTAATTAAAATATTTCTTCAAATATCATCTAAAGGTTTAATATGAGGTAAGAGGGTTATTACATCCCAACAGGGAAGATATGCTAAACCTGCCAAGACACTCACAGAGAATCTCTATATATTAATACTGCATATGTGCTTGGTCTGTGCTTTTTACCAGAGATAATCAGAAAGAAGGTGGTGAGATGAATAAGATTCCCAGAGGGCCAGGAAGGAGCAGGGAAAGAGGACCCCTGGCAGTAAGTGCAAAGTGCAAATTGCTACTAGAAAACACAAAGTCTAAGCAAAGAAAGGGAAAATTAAATAAGAATGTCTGATGTGAGAAAAAAGAAGATGCCTTAGGGGCTTCCATTCAGCATAATGGAAACACAGAAAAGGTGGTAACACAACTCAGAAGTGTACAGGAGGACAGGTATCCAAGCAGAGGAGCCTAAGAGGAGAGTATGGGAAACGAAATAAAAAATTGAACAGGAAGATGGAAACTGAAGAAAAANAAAAAAAAATCCCCAGAACTGTGTGAATCACTGGGGAGAAGGAAGAAAGTTAAAATAATGGAGACAAATGGCCAGTCAGTATCAGCAGAATCACTGGAACTGTAAACCACTGTGGTACCAAATCTGTCAGGTGATGGCACAATGAGTGGGCATCTCAATAAAAGTACTGGCAGGAGGTCGGCGTGCCAAAGGAGCCAGGTTCATCTTTTACATGATTCCAGTGAGCTTGCTAGGTTTGTGCTTGGGTTGAAATGTGTCCCAGGAGATCAGTTGCTCAGGAGACTTCAGATCAATAAGCAAAAGGGTGGATAATTGATATGGCAGTTAATAAATGGGGATTTTATGGTAATAACAATGATCTCTAGGTAATTAAATCATCTGTATGGCAGCAAATCAACAGCAGCAGATGACAGTAGCAAACCACAATGGATTATCTTAGAATGAAATATAAGAAAATTATACTCCTTTCAAATTCTATTAGCCACAAACAATTAAAATGACCCCAGATAGAAAATGGACACAGATGTTTAAAGCAAATTAAATGGCAAAGTAATTAAAAACAAGTGGATGTATCAGCAGTCAGGTTATCAAAAGTGACAGACAGGACAAATGGTCTAATATGAAATTTGAAGAGTTCACAAGAAAAGAGAAGTTGGAAGGGCAAGGGATGCGGGTCAGCACACCACAGTGGACACAAGCCAGGCCCTACAGGCTCCTCTGCCAAGATCTGTGGGAAACATAACTTTGCTACCACAACCACCACCTGTGCTGGGTGCCATAGGTACCCAGGTGAGTGTGCAAAGTGGGTTTGGGGGCTCCCTGGCAGGGGTGATGCAGTATTTGGCACAGAAAGTTTGCCAGGGTGGGTGATGGGGCTGGCAAGGGTCTGGGGTCATTTTGCAGCTCCCTCTGCAATGCTGCCATCCAGCCTGGGTGCTGGGTGTCACACAGGACCACCACTGGCAACCTAAAATTATTTCTGCAAGGTTGGAAAAAACACTGGTCTCCTCCCTCCCCCTTTCACTGAATAAAGCTACTGTTAGGGCAGCTTTAACAAACTGTTGTTCTCAGTTAATGTCTTTACTAAGAAAATTTTCTGAGATCCTTGTTTTCTACTCTCTCAGATCAGTGAAGAGTGAGCACATATGGATAAGTTCTTACATAAATCATGTGTGTCCCCAGTGCAGTTCCCATGGTATTAGTTTTAAGGCTCTGAGTGTAGTGGATGCTCAAACCTTAACCCAGCTTCACCATGTTCACCTCTAAATCATACCCTCGAGTGACACATCCATTGCATTAAAATGTATAGGCTTAAAGAAAAAGTAGAGAGGATTTTCCCCCATTGTTAAGTATTTTATACCCACAGTAATAAAAGTGTGCCATTTCTGGCTCCCTGCAAACGTGCCAAGTCACCAACTTACTGACAAGTGTGACAGACACTTTCATTGCTCTAGTTAATACCACTCCTATGTGAGATGGAAAACCATTCCTAACTCTCTTCTTCATCCCACTGACTGCAGAAGGATATTAAAAGGCTGTCAGCAGCACACGCCAGTGCTAAAATACCTCAAGGTAAAGACACTAATGAGATTTGGAAGTCTAAAATTATCTTTGCCTCATTCAGAGCTGAGGTTTGCTGAAAGTTTTACTATCACTTCAACCAGGAGAGCACCCTCTCCATATATGCTAGCCTGGGTATCAAACCTATATTTTTATCATTCTCAGAGAAATTCAAATCACGAAGGGACTGGGTAACAGAGGTAGAGCTATTCTGTTTCTTCTGACTGATAGTGAACTGAATTGTAACAGATTCATAAAATGAAATAAATGATTTAAAACTACCTCAATGTTTATACTGAATTATATAGTCATATCAATCCTTTTTGAGATGACAGAAAGAGCAGGGTCAAGACTTGGATGGGATAAGTATGGTGGAGGAGAGAAAAACACATACATATATACTGTTAGTTTGATCCAAAGAGTTTTTTGAGATAGCAAACAAACTGAAATATTTCTTTGCACTTTTCCTCTGCATTTTTCTTCCACAATACAGGTTGAAATTGATAACCATACAGTTATAATGCACAGTAATAATTTTTTTTTAAAGTGGAGGGTCTAGAATTTTTTCATGAAAATCAGAAATGTCTTTAATGTTGGACATTTTTCCAAGACAAAATTTTTTGGGAGGAAAATTTGTTGATTCACATTTTTGTTTCTGTCTTGTACTTCCCAATGAACACTCTTGTATTTCTTTCAGCTTCTTTCATCATCTGAACCCAGAAATAGGCTCCTACCAGCTGAGGAACCACAGACCATCTCAGTGGCAGGTTGCAGTGCTTTCTGCATTCAATGTGCTCCTGTTGGAGTCTGCCTTTGCTTTTGTGTTTGTCATGTGTATACTCTGCTCCCAGACAGTCAAATATTGTGGTGCAGAGACACATACCTCCAGAGATTCCAGAGCAGGTAAAGAGTGCAGTAAGATGGTGCAGTGAGGTCCAATTACCCCAGAGCCCTGTCTCTGAGAGCTGGGTGATATATCCTGGTTTAGTGAGCCTAGACACAGGCTGTGAGTAATAGAACATACTCATAAAGATAATCTTTTTAAGAGTTTTCTCCACAGCCCATGTATTTCAGTCTTTTCCTGCTAGCTATTCATGCAAGCTATTCCTACCATGGGCAGGTCTCAGCCATGCTCTCATTCCTTCACTGTCTGCTCCACAGGAAATTTTCTCCCCAGTTTAACTGGGCATTGTAGAGAGTTGCTCTGATGGAAGGCAATATACAAGCAGCACCACTAGAAAGAAATAAAGGCAAATAAACTACTCACAGCAGCAATGAAGGAACCTTTTACTAAAATCTGAAGAAAGCTTCAGCAAAGGCATATCAAAGGATGGGCCTGTCTTTGCTGTAATGGCACACTCTATTTCACAAAGACAGCAAAGAAATGAAGCTGACAAGCTAAATATTTCTCTGGTATCTTTAGAAGCTCCAAGGCTGATGGCACATTTTGATTTCAGATCCCTAGAACACATGTGGACTTGCTGCCAATTGATTTTGGAATGGTAAAAGGAGAAGTATCATGCAGTTTATGTGCTTGCAATTAATTGAATATCAGTCCTGCTGGGACAAAAATCAGAAACATTAGTGTAGGACAATCTAATATGTTAAGTTTAAGAGTCAAACCCAAAAATACTATTTTTGAAACTTTTAACCCTCAGATGTGGCCTGGCCTTCAAACTTTCCCAGCTGGACATTGCTCCCATTGAATTGAGTTGAAATAACCTTGTTGTATGCCACAGTTCTAAAAAAATTTGCAGAGTCAGAGCTGCTTTTATACTAAATATAGGCAAATTTAAAGTAATTTTTTTAAAACTAACCCCTTTTAATTTAATAGGAAAGGATCACCCATCTGGAAACAACCTAAGGAATCTCCAGTAGATAAACAACTCTGCAGGGCTTCCTTCAAAATTTCATGAACAAGACTGTCATAGTTTTAATTTAATTGGATCCTACCATACTCTTTTACACCACTATAAAGGACTACAAGAACCTCCAGACTCCAGCTGAGAATAACTTAATTTCCTCAGATAAAAACAGCCTTTCCCATATTTCCTTTGAAAGTTTAAGAAACACAGACACCATTAATGCTTAAAGAAGGCTATCAACACTCTTAGAAAGGGATTCACACAAATCTAGTGTTAACTACAATCATAAGGGTCTCCAAATCATACAGCTTTTCCTTCCTTGTGTGATAGACACCCTGCAGCAGCTAATATTAATGGGAAAGAAGGATTAAAATCTAATTTTTTCTTCTTTGCTATGAAATCCATTCTTGTAACACTCATTGCATTTACAAGTATTTGAATATTGCATAATGGAGAATCTTCACAGTTTCAACTCTACTTGTTCAATTAGTGTTCTGTTTGTAGGACTGATGGGTACAACAATGAAAGGAATAAAACTAATTATTAATAAATGGACTCTCATTATTTGGTCTAGCAGAATCTATTTGGATGATTATTTTGAAAATGCCAAATTCAGTTTTTTCATCTGAAGTGATTAAAGGACCGTTTTATAAACTCAATATCAGAAGAAAAATAAAAATATTACACTAGAAACACCCAGAAAACTACAATGTTTCTTGATTTGTATTGCACTTTTAGCTGGTGGATTCAGCCAAGTTCAAGTGCATAGTGTATGCTATTCCAAAGCAAGAACACCAGCTCAAGCTCGTCTGGTCTAAGTAGAAAAGATGGTTGAAGACAGCTCTTGCAAATCAAGTGCATAATTTTGACCGAATGTGTCAATCACAGCAGATTACCATTGTTGTGACAAGTGCATCACAGGATTTATGAGTTTGGATTCAAAGGTCTTCCCAGACTACTTGGTTTCCATTTTTGCTTTAATGAGCCCCTTTGGTGTTGAGACTTCCTCCCCCTTCCCCTTCCTCTGCTCTTCATGCTCAAATTATGTCTTTGCTTGTTTGTTTGTTTGTTTGTTTTTCTCATACGTTTTCCTGCTTCTGCCTCCTACAGTGTTACACTTATCTTTCAAGAGTGACTGGCTTTCACGCGTCAGTGAAACAGAAGGTTTCTCTTTGGCTGCCATTTTTAAGCATGAATCTTTAGTTTAAATATAACAACTTCCTCAAGTATAAATGCATTAATAGCAAATTCCTCAAGAGAAACCTGAAGACATGAATGCAGCAGCTGACAGACTTAAAGGGTTTAATATCAACTCCCAGTAAGTTCCAGTAAGTTGCACACACACACACACACACACACACACACATACAGAGAGACACTAGTAATAATAACAGTAATAACAACAACAACAATAAAAGCAGCTTGGCTGAACATACAATTTCCTCATTTAGGAATTAGAACTTAATCACTGAATGAATGATGCAGATGTAGAAAGGGAAATCTGAGAGGAAGATAAGACTTATAGCCATGCTTACAGGTTGTGTATTCATGAAACATCAGGGGATTTAAATTTTTGTGAAGCTATTTGTGAGGCTGAGACCTTATTATAAAAGTTTGTGATTACCAAGATATTTATAGATGTTAAAATTCAGAGTTTAGCAATTTGATATACTACTTCTGTTCGTAATAAACAATTATGATTGGTTATGCAAAGCTACTTAAGTCTTAACGTGACTCTAAATCCTTGGGAAAACATCGAAATACCACATGCTATTCCCTGTTGAATTCAAGCTGGTTTTAAATCTCCAGTCTGCTGGTGGGATTATTCTAGAGAGAAATTGCAGACCATCTCTCTTTTATGAAAAATTAAGCTCAAAATGCTCCACTTTCAGAGAATCACTGTAGAAAACTCTCTTACTGATTAACCATTCACATTATTAGATCCTACTATATGAAAACTTTTAAGAACAGACTGGTTTTATATGGTACTTCAATATATGCTGGAAGCTGATTGTATGGTTATGTCATTTCTTATATAAGGAAGTTTTCTTGTCTAAGAATTTATAAAGGGACAAAAGAAATGCAGATTCAACTTTCTTAATGGTGGTTTTCTTATTTTGTCAATAGTATAAATATAGCCTAATTGGACTGGTGATTAGCAGTCCAGTGCTGCAAAAGTGGAATGTGAGCAAACCAGTTTTACTGCTTGAAGGGGTATGCCCATCTTTCTGCAGATAATTTCTATAATTTTTGTGTGAAATGTGGTCACCAAACCAGTGAAAATGTTAAGTACCTGTTTGGTATTTGCAGAAGCTAAGTATAGGCTACCAATAGTAGTTGACATTATGCAGCAGTGCTATCCATATTTCGGAGTGTTTAATGCCACCCTCTAGATGTGTATGGGCTTACCTGCATTAGCAGCAATTATCTTTGCACACTTCTTACCAGTGGGGAGGATCTCAGAAAACTGCAGGGGAGAAAAAGAAGGAGCCTATCCTCTTCCAATGCAAACTCAAAAGCTGGGAAAAAACACTAGAACAAGTAAATAAAAGCTATTTTGAAGCATCTGTGATGTAATAAAGTGGGAAAAAATAGTTAATGGGAATTTGTGAAGACAAATTGAGGATCAAGAAGACCCTGTCATTTTGGCAAAGTAGCTGTCCTCTTTGAAAGCTTAGAAGGCTTTCAATATGTGACACACCTGAAGCTAGTAAGGATTTTGACATAACCTGCAGGACAGTCCTGGAAATGAATTGACCAGATATTAACCAGGTGCAACACATGTGTTTATGGGTAGTTGAACCACTCTGCTTATTAAATAGTAAGCTATTTGCCTCTGTCAAAATGCAGTGACCTTGGACTGCAGTGGAGGAAGAAATATAATGTTGCTTTTGGAGAACTGAGTCTGACTTTAGAACTGTCTCTATAAACTAAAGATATTTTTTAAAACCAACAAGCCAAAAAGACAAAATTCTTCATGTAGGAAATAGAAACATGTAGAAATACCCAACAGGGAAATATGGCATGGCAGCACTACTTCACAAAAGACCATGGCTGTGCTATTAAAGTATCAAATGGGAATAATTAAGAAATATGAAACCGTTGCAGAAGAAACCAGATCGTGTTCTTGCATATATTAATGGTCAGTGTCATATGGAAGAGAGAAGAAGATATTATTTTATGTTACAGAAGGAGGCATTATTTTATGTTACAGCTTAAGGTACAGTCTGATGTCTGGTTCTGAATATTGTACTTCAGGCAAGAGGCAGCTGAATCAAAGACACTGGGAGAGAGACACAGGCATTACATAAGGTGTAATAATTTCAAGGGAAAAGAGAAGGAGCTTGATTAGTTTAGTTAAAAAAAGAAGGATCAAAGAAAGCCATCAGTCATCAATCATCAGAGATAAAAAAAAAAATAGTTTAGGGGTTTTTTGTTTGGTTTTTTTTGGTTTTTTTTGTTTGGTTTTTTTGTTTGTTTTGCGTTTTTTTGTTTGATTTTTTTGTTGTTTTTGTTTTGGTTTTTTTCATTTTTTTATATCAAAAACATCTTAATTTCCAGTAGAGACATATTTTCTGTCTCTTCCGGAGGGTGAGGAAAGGGCTGCACCCAAACAGGAACTGTGGCATCACGTGAACTGGATATTTTCTTGAGTTTAAACCACTGATCAGGAACAGCACATATTTACTTAATTTTTCATGAGAGGGATGGGCTAATTGACTTTTCACAGTTCATTACAATTATAGTTTACAATTAAATATTTCAAATTTAAAAATTTGTCCATTACTTATCTCTGTTTTTCCTCCCTCGTCTTTAGTCTTATTTCCTAGTGAAATGAGGTCCGTGAGACCGTGCTCCCTGTTTGACCATCTACCTGTCTTTGATAACACCCATTCTCAATGATTTCTTGAACTCTGTTGACCACTTCAAAAAACCTTGGAAAGGCAATAACATGGCTAACCAGTTTTTCTGTTTGTCACTCAACCAGTTACCATGCAGGTGGTCCCTGGGCAGCTCTAGCACAGCCCTCTTGTCCTGGTGATGGCATGACAGAGGACAGGGAGATGGAAAAGAACAAGAGGAGCCTGGCCACTGTAGGCTGAAGGATGAAATTACAGCAGGTCACGTGCAAGCAGCAAAGTTTTAGGGTTGCTTGGTTTCACACCATTCTACCCCCCAAAAAGCCACAAACTTTTCTGATGTGGCCCAAGAGGCTGGTGTTGGGCTGCCTGCCTGCTGGAGAGGCAGATGCTCAGGGCAATGAACAGTGCCACAGGCTGGCATGGAAAGGCTGGAACACTGCAGTTCAGAAAGTGGTAAAGATTTGCACTCTCTGGCCCACTTTAGCAAAGAGCCAGTTCAGCTGGCAAGAAATGTACTTATTTGTGATTACAAAGTAGGATCTTTACAGAAAATTACTAATCCTTTTTTGTCAGAATTCAAATATATTAGCAGAGCTGGATTCCTGATTTTGTGACAATTATGAGAATATTGAATCTCTGCTACAGGAGACCACACAGCTAAACTGAACAATAGAATGGTACAGGAAAATGACTGCATGCATAGAAAAAGGCCAATTATTATAGCAGAAAATTGTTTAGAGAAGCACTGTCTCAGCAGCTTAAACAATCACTTGGGAACAACTAGCTTTGCTCTGTGTGAGATGTAATTCTTATCAGTCCAAAATGACACAGACATTGATTTGAAAAGCAATTACAGCCAGAATCGACAGTTTGCCTGAATCTGGGGGCAAAAAAATTATAGCATATACCAAATCAGTGATTGTGATTCTAGCCCTGAACTCAAGAAAGAGAAAAGAAAGTCAATAATTGTGACAGAAGAAAACCCAAAACAGAATTTAGCTATATTCTTGAGACTGTTGGAATTGCATAACCAGAAAAGTCTGGATTTAGGAGCTTGCATATCCAGTTTCTTGAGAAAAACCATAGAAAAAGCTGAAAAATATTAAAATCTTTTCAGAAAGCCTGGAAAAGCTAGTCACTGGCTTGAAACTTGGCTAAATCAATTCTGAAATAGAGACTAGGAATGGACACAATGAAAGAGTGTCAAGAGTAACAAAGTATAAGAGAAATATAGGAAAGGTAGGGAAGAATTTGTAAACAGACATAAAATGATAAAAAATTACAAAATAATTAAATATAGGAGATATAAATAGTCTGAGGAGAGTAGGTGAATCCAGAAAGCAGTCAAGAATAACAGATGCAGTTAGAGGATGAGGGCATAAAAATAAAATATTTTAAGCACAAATTTTTGCCTCACATTACATGGAGAAATGTTTTTCATTAACTCCTTTTCTTAGAAATGAGATCAAAGTCTTATTACAGTTTGAAGCTCGACTGAAAAATGCCAAAACCAACCTAATCTAGAAAAGAACATGTCACCACACCTTATTCTATTTAAATTTTCTGTATTATTTTATTTGAATCAAATTAATATATGCCATTTGTATATGGGTCTTCTTAGAAACTAGTATAATCTGTGAAATTTTATGAACTCAAATCCTTATATTCTTTCCCATATTTTGTAAATAATTCATTTACTGTTTTACTTGCTCAGTGAAATATATCATCAGTGTTCCTCAGAAAACAAAATTTCCCTGAGAAACACTTTGAAGAAAAAAAGTGTTCCTGTGTGGAATTTTATTGTTTACATCTTCAAGGGTTTGCCTACATAACTTGGTGGGGAGAATTTTTTTTAATAAAAATACAAAGTTTTCAACATACTATTTAAGTCCACCTCTTAACACCCCTTAATAATCTTTTATTCTGCAAAATATCAACTTCTAATCTAAAAAAACCAACCAAACAAACAAACAAACAAAACCCCCGTCCACCACAATTAAACATTTCTACTACTTTTGCTATTTTCTTCTTAATACAAAATAGCTGAAACATATTTAAACACATAATATAATTCTGCAAACATAGGAGGTTACATGGGTGTTTAACATGACTACCAGCTCATAGAGCTCCTTCACACCCAAATTAAATTAATGGAAGTACTCTAATTGATCTTAATTCGCTTTGAAATATGTCTTACTAACAGGTGTTAAATACATATTCTTTTTTAACTTTTCCATTCCCATGATAGGACTCAAAGCTTGATGTTGCATTTCCTGATTGAGGACTCTTCTGCATAAACTTGAGTACTAAATATGCTGGGGCTGGGATGTTCTGGAGGAAGTTTAGCCACACAAAGTTGCTATTGAAGACAATATGAGTATTAAAAGCATGAAAGAACAAAAATAAACCCAAACAAACAGATTAAAGGCTGGAAAGAAGATTGCCCAACAAAGTACCAATATCTTTTAAAGTGTGCAATCTGTAATAGCTTTGTTTTCAGAAATTAAGAAAGACGTCAGAGTTCCCAAATTTCTGGGGTTTTTTGTGATAGTCTGTGTGCTTGAGACTAGACCCCTTTACTAGCTGTTATTTCTGTGACTCTCAAGGAATTAAACTGATGTAATTATATGATCATAATTTTGACAGTTTTCCTCTACCAGAGGCCCTCCATGAAGGATTTCCTACATCAGAAAATATATGAGTTGTGTTACATAAAACAGATTCTTGTATTAAATCTCTAATAAAAAGTACTAAATCACTGTGTAAGCTGGTGCTTCTACCTGGAAGGTAGAAATATCACCAAAATTAGATTTAGCAGAAAACTAGCTGTAATGGTAAGAAAATGCTCTGCATGACAGCAGAATGATAAATTTCCTTTTAAAAAAAGACAAAAAGGATCTTTATAGACAGATATAGACATATCACGATGCATAAAAGTGCTCTTTCAGCTCTGTATCCAAAAATGCATTATCATAGTGGAATGAAAATATGTCGATTTTTTTCTTACCAACCCAAATTCTTGAAGAAAATTATTTTTGACTAAATTAAACATGCTTTGAAACTCAAAAGCAGAAGTTTCAGTTTAAAACTTCTGTTTACAGTATGAATAGAAATCTAGACAAATTTAGCCTTAAAGTATGAAATGAAAAATCATGTTTCACTTTTAAAATGTAGGAAAAAATAGTTCCATTCTAGTTCATACAAACCTTTCTTTATTTACATCTGTTTGACTTAAAATACACTTTCAGTTGAGCAAATGATTGAAATTTAAAAAAAAAATCACATGGAATTCCCATTGTAGTAATGAAAACTTTTACACAGACAAGTTTTTAAGTGTTCATGAAGCTCTTCAAGAGCTTCCAGATAATGATTAAAGGTTGACATACTTGGATATTTTCTCAAGTCAGGAACTTTATTTTCTGTGCAAGTCACTACTTATTTTAAAACAACTGAAGTATAATTTCACTGAACAAACCTCATGCAAATGTTTGCTTGCAATGTTTTCAAACAAATCGAGTGCAATGGCTATAATTAAATTCAATGCAGAGTAAATTGGAGATAAAAATCGATAAGTGACTCTGAAATCTCATCACTTATTGATTCATGAGTCATTTATCTCCTTCTGCAATCCACATCAAAAGCAATTATCAGTTAATGAAATCACACAGATGCAAATCAGAAATAGGAAAAATTATTAACTGTGCCCCAAATCTCCACAAATTAACTTAGTCAGAAAAAAATGTGGTCTTGTTGTGATTAGCTCTGGTTAGGAATTGTTTGATTAGATATTTCGTGGGGTTTTTCCTATTAAAAAACAAACAAAACAACTAACTTGTTCAACCAAAGCTCCCTCCCTCTGCCCAATCAGTGATTTTCTGGCCAATGCAGCAGAACTGTACAACTCACAAAATGCATTCAGGCAGAGCTGCTGGATGGAGCTGCTCTGTTTGTTACCTCTGGGCTTCTCCCTGCCAGAGCACACATCAAGGTGGAGCAGGGAAGGTCAGCAGGCTGCAACCCAAACCTCCCTTTGCTGTCTTTAGCTGTCTTTGCTGTCTTTGTGTGGAATAGGAGCGTTTCCTGAGGGCTTGGACCTGGTTAGAAACCCCCAGCACCAGGGGTGGGAGAAGAGGGTGACAGTCCTTGGCACCCCTGGTGGCTGCAGGACCCAAACCAATTTGTGTCAGGGCAGCTGCTTGCTGCTCTTTGAGGTTTGCTCATCGAGTGTGAGCCACAGGGCTAAGGCTCTTGCTGTAAAGAGACAGAATTGAAAGAGACTGAATGATAGGTGATAAAATGTCATCTGAAATTCAGTATAAATAAATATAAAATGATGCTCAGGACAAAAATCAGAGGGAATGAATAAACACAGTGTGACTGGGGAAAAAAAAAAATGAAACCATTTTTTTCCTGGGAGGAAGATAATGACTTTTCCATTTCTATATATGTGATGTGGCCCTGAGACCATTAGTGGAAAGTAAAGATATTTGTGGTCCCAGCCAGAATTCCTGACATGCAATGAGAGGTGGATGCCTTTTGCTGCTCTAATGGTGAGTTGCAGACTCCTCACATAGTACCTCATTTCCATTGCTCTTAAGGCTAGGTCTGACCTGGGAGATAGCTGAGTGTCCACCCAGTGCTTGTTGCCCCTCTTGGTCAGGACAGCAGCTCTGTGGGCTCAGTACTATTCTCAGCACAGCATCCAAAGCCATTTGTTGTTGTGATTTAACCCCAGCAAGTCACCAAGTACGACACAGCCACTCACTCACCTATGCTCCCACTGGAGGAACTGGGGAGTGAATGGGAAAAGGAGAAGAAAACTTGTGTATTGGTGTGAAAACAGTTTAATAGGGAAAGCCAAAGCCCTGCACACAAACAAAACAAAACAAAACAAAGCAAAACAAAACAAATCAAGGTATTCTTTCACTGCTTCCCAGACAGGTAAGCAGGTGTTCAGACATCCCCAGGAGAGCAGGGCCCCATCACGCGTAATGGTGACTTGGAAAGACAAACTACATCACTCCAAATATTGATCCTTTCATCCTTCTTCCCCCCATTTTATATCCTGAGCATGATGCTATTCAGTCTGGAATATCCCATTGGTCAATTTGGGTTGGCTGTGTCTCATCACAACCTCCAGTGCACCCCCACACCTCACCAGTGTGGCTGTAGGAAAAGCAGAAAATGCCCTGGAAATAGCAAAAAACACCTCTGTATCATCAACATGGTGTTCAGCACAAATCTGAAGCACAGCTCCATACTAGCCACTGGGAAGAAAATTACCTCTACCCCGAACCAAAACCAGCACATGTGTGTATTTATATGGGTGTATATGCTATGTATAATATATAAATACTATATAATGTACAAGGTATTCCAGTTGGGGTCAATATTACTTAGCTAGTTATTACTGTATTTCAAAACTTGTGTCTTTGGTAGATAGAATCACATTGAGGCAAGCAATCAACTGCATGTTTGAAAATAATTATTTTAGTCATAGTATTTACACATATTTTCAAGGCTTTGGGGCATATAATATTGAGTTGTTACTGCAAGTACAAAAAGAAACAAAACTCAGCAAACCCTCAACATGATGAAACTTTTAGATGTTTTTAAGCTTGGAAATAAAACATTTTTTTGTGTGTCGTTGCATGCCTTCTGAACCAGAAAGAGGAAACTGAACCCTGACATTTAAAACATAGCCTTGGGGTATTCCAAGTGCATGCATGACAAGAATAGCAAAGAAATAAAAAAACTCACAGAGATCTGGATCTTTGTTCTACGTCAGTATCCTGTCTAAACATATACAGATTGTGGGTCCTTTTTTCTTTCACATTCAAATCCTAGATGGCTACCTTTTTTTTTTGAAATCAAAACACACCATATAACTAATCAGTTTTAACTACTGTCTGCTATATGATAGCATGAATTATTAGAAGTAGTACAGTTTAAGAAACATTAGTCTAAATTGCAATCCTTTTGAGACTCACAGCTTGGAAATTAAAATTTGAATTATGGTGGCATAAGATACATGAAGACAGTAACATAGATTTAACTTGCATCAAAAGCTAATTTTGCACTTTACTGGCAGATGTGTATGGCAAACATATTGTGGTGAAGAAAATGAGTGAGGAAAAGAGAAGCTTTAGGTGGGAGACTTGTTAGGGCTTATGTTAGCAATGGCCCTGAAGTATAAACAGAGCTGGACTAGTTTAAGGACACAAGGTTACCTCTGCAAACATCTCCGCACAGGTAACACTGCTGAAATATAGACACATCTTATATAGTTTCCCACTGTGTAAATCCAGCCTGACACGCACTCCTCGGGCATTGCCTTCCCAGCTGTTTGCAGCACAGGGCAGCAGCAGCACACAGAGAAGGGAACCTTTAGGGCACTCGGTATGGAAATGCTAATGAAAATGCATCCACGCTTTAAACATTTGCAGATGCTTTTAGAGACTGGAGCATACTATTCCAAGGCCATCTACACGAGGAAGGTCCCAGCTGCTGCCTATGTAAATGTCTGCTTCTGTAGCATTTTATGGCACTGTGCCCTGGAGTTTGCATTTATAGAAGACATAGGAGAGGGTGCCATAGGTACCCTTTGTTCAAAGTATGAACAAAGTACATTCTCATGATGGAGAAATACAGCTCTCATTTACAGAGATTTTGTCTCTGTATGACCCTTTTGTAGATTAAGTGCTTGTATATAACAGCTTCTAAACAACAGAAAAATCCAGTTGATGAACAGAGGGTCTATTTTGTGCCTGAGAGCAAAGGTGTGAGTGTATATCCACAGGACAACTTCATGGCATTTTCAGTGACAGCTGGCTACGGTTAAATGAAGGAAAATGGTAAATTATGTAGATGAGCTTCAGTATCAGCTCCAGGATAAACCTGGTTAATCTATCCTGGCTATGGGATCCTTAGCCCTAAGTCAAGGCAATAATGTAAATAGTACTTGAGAGGATTCAGCACATCACCCAGGGTGCAGATAAGAAAGGAGTGAAATTGTTACATTTTTGTTAATCTGGAGTAACTCCAGTGGAACTGACAGAAAATCAGCCAAATATTAAATGCCTTATGCAGCTAAATGAGGCCAGGTACTATGTGTGATTGCATTTCTGCATGTGGCATTTTCAGAACAAGGAGATTACTATTATCAACTCTGATTCAGGACAAAGATGTGACGTGTCCAGAAAAACAGCAACAACAACAACAAAAAAATGGGGAATCAATGAGGTTTTTGTTCAACTATTTTTTTTTCTTTTCTTGTTTTCTGTTTACCTCTTTCTTTAAATCTGAAAAATTATTCTTTATTCACACTCAAAAAGAAGAGGCTTTTCTCAGGTTTTGCATACTCTGTTGCTATTGACAAACACTTTACTGTCAACCATGACCAAAGTACAACCATGTCTTTGAGAGGTGCACTTTGATCTAGTTTGAAAAAAGTCCTTGAAACATTTACTGATTTTGCTAGGCATGGAATGCTATTGTCACTAACAGGCCTCAGGGGACTGCAAAACATGTCATTATTACAGTATTGAAACTGTCTGACCTGACTATGAGCTGAAGGGAACAGATTCAAGCATTTCTAAAACCCCTTAACCCCTCATTGTTACAAAACAGGGACATTCCCCCTTCCTCCTACCCAACCCCACACAGTAACTTTTGGGTTTTTAAATTTTAAAGCTGAAATTTGATAAATAAGGACATAAGAGGAAGTAAATTAAGTTTTTTTCCCCCCCTCTATTATACTTTGGCATTATAAAATAAATAGTAAAAATTCTGGAATATGATAGTGCTTTGCACATTCACATGAGAAATACTTGCATAGTTTTTGAGCTCACAGCAATAATATCTAATTAAATCCTCCTCGACTTTAACTATATTAATAAAAATCTATAACTGTCCATCACACAGATTTGGTCAGGCACATTGCTGATCTGCCTCTGTTAGTACTCCATCTTTTTGATATAAACTGACTGGTAAGGATTTCACAATATTTGGTTTCCAAGGCAAAAGATATCTCTGGGTAAGGAAGCAGCTGCCCTTCTCCTAGGTCCCATTTTCCGTTTCCACACACTCTGAGCCAGCAGCTTCTTCAGAAAGAGAGGTGTTAGATTTAACCGACAATCCATCAGGGACAGCAGTATATTTCTTGTGCAAGTCAGCAGTTTTCCCTCAGAGTTTCTGACACATTTTGCATCCTTCTCTGTATGCATCAGTATCTAATGTAAGTTCACTTTTTCCATCCACATGCTGCAAATAGTGATGTATGTAAATTTTGCTGATTCTTTATGCCCTTATTGCACATTTTTTAATTTAGAAAGAAACGTTTCTGAGCATACATTTGATTACAGAATCCCAGAAATAATTTGAAGTATGTTGCATGCTCATTAATTCTAAGAAATATTTACACATTATGTTCCAATGTTGAAAAATATGATTCTAGAATGATACTCTGAAATGAACACTTTAGAATGGTGCGATGGTTTTATTACTCGCTGTATTTTATGTGACTAGGAGAACATAAAGAGCAAAACAGGTTTACTTTAAAATTACAAAGATAGCTTATTTACACATACTAAAAGAATGAAAATAAGAAAAAAAGAAAAAAAATGAAACTATTTCTTTCTACGAGTGTTCACTTTTTTACATTCAACATAAAAAGACAAAACCGGCAATTTCAATTAGTTTTACTCTTTAAAGATAATCTTTTATCAGTCTTTTAGGAAAAGAGTTTCTCTTGGTTTTATAGAGACATCGTTACAAGAAGAACAGTCTTTTGGTGGCTTTTATGCTACACATCTGCAAGGACTTGAAAGGAAAAAAAACTTCTACACATTCTCAACTTTATATAAATATTACCAAAAATCACATTCTATTTTCTCGGTAGTTAAACTACATACCAATAACTAAAAACTAGCTCTTAATAGATCTGTCTTTTTTTAAAAAAAAATCTAAACTGTGTTAACCTATGACAATGGAGAGTTAATTGATGCATGAAGTAGGATCCTTATTACCTAATGTTGGTAAAATCTAATCCAGGCTACTCACCCAGCTTTCTCTCTAAACAGCCATCACTTTTTATTGACTGAGGAAGCAACCTAGAAAAATCACTGTAGATCAAGCTAATTCTTGAATTGCCAGATTAAAGGAAGATGAATGGCACTAAAAGGGACTTGCATGCATAACATTAGTCACAAAACCCACGGGAATAATCCCATGTCATTGTTAATTACACAAACAAGGTTTCTCAGCAGAGTCCATTGGGCTGAATGCTCAACAAGCTTGTGTGTGTCAATGAAACTCTGATGATTGGCCTTGCATGTGTTGCAGTTAAATCTGATTCATCAAAAGACTTAGACCTGTGACTGAGCTCAGTTTTGAAAGTAGCTTAGGGCAAGGTGCTGGAGTCTCTGAGGTCAGGTGTGTGTTTAGATACTATTTTGAGCTGGGACCATATGCAGATTTGCACACTATGAAACAGTTTGTCTCTACTCGATGCAGTGTCTTAAAACTGGAAATCAACAAGACAAGCAGGTTCAGTGACCAAATAATTGAGTTAAAAGTTTTACAGTTTGAAATGGTAAGTATGCCATAACTCCTAAAAGAAAAAGCAGAGACTATCTCCAGATAAGGAGTTGAGATTTATTACTCTTCCTGAAAAAGAACCAAATACCCACCACCAAAAAAACCCAAACAAGCCCAAACACAAAAACTCAAATAAACCCTAGTGAAATGGCTAAAATTGTGTTAACTGAGGATGAAGCTATCGACATAGCACAGGTAAGGAGACATGAAAATCAACCCCTAGCAGAAATCTGGAGATGGACCACAGTGAATGGCCTATAGACATCAGCAATGTAAAGGACTTTACAGGCACATTAAAAGCATTCAAGAGGAAGATTTGAAGAGGTAGGTGATGAATTGCTGATTGTTTCAAATTCATTGCCTGGCAAGTTATTGTGTGCCGAGGCATTTCTCTCATTTACAATTTATGACAGTGCATTGAGAAAAGAAACGGAGTTAAACATGGGAGTGTGCTTCAAATACATGACTAATTGCTTAGATCAGCTCTAGGCTCAGTGGTTTCAGATGGAGTGAATGCAGAATCTGCCATTTTGTCAATATGTAATTTTAATTTTTCAAAAGAGAAGATGAATATTATTATTTCAAAAGCTACCACTTACAAGAATATTTACACACGTGTTCATAACCCATCATATAAAACTGCAAACAGCCAGAAACTGGCAACCTGCCACTCTGATGATTAATGCTAAAATCAAATTAATAGCTGTCCCAAAGCATTCAGCAATTAAATTTTTATTTTCTTCTATTAATGGATTTTTATCCCTTATATGTTTGTTGTGGTTTGGCAGCTTTAGATTCATTCAGCTATCCAGAATCCTTTCCTCTCTAATTCCTCAAAAAACCTTGAAAAATTAAACTAAACCAAACAAGGGAGTCCATATGGATTTTTTTTTATTGAAAATAGTGAGTTTGGGATTATTTTTTTTAGAATGTATTTAAAGCAAGCTTATTATTGTCTCCACTAAGCAGCATGTAAAAATTGAAAATATAAAAGGTTTACAATTAAAAAATGTAGAGTGTCTCTTCTCTCTTCTCTTCTCTTCTCTTCTCTTCTCTTCTCTTCTCTTCTCTTCTCTTCTCTTCTCTTCTCTTCTCTTCTCTTCTCTTCTCTTCTCTTCTCTCCCTTTCCCTTTCCCTTTCCCTTTCCCTTTCCCTTTCCCTTTCCCTTTCCCTTTCCCTTTTTTCCCCTTGGTATGATATGCTACTATTAGATTAAGATATTATAAATAATACAATGTAAAAATAACATTTTTTAGCACTGAGTTCCTCTTTATAATCAGCTCTTCTTAGAATAATCGTCCAGTTGCAGAGTGGCAGCAAAACAGAATATATAAAAATTGAAGAAAAAAAATTAACTAAAAAATAATTTGATTAATGTTGAGGTAGACACTATTATTTTCCTCTATTAACTAAAAGCAAGCTCTTTAGTAACAGAAGCCTTTTTAAAAAAAGGCATTCTAAGTCTGTCATATGAGAATGAATTTAATGTTAAAAAATAATTAGAACAACTTAATTACCTGTAGCATATCAGCTGTCAGAACTGTTGTTGGTATGCCTAACCCTTAATTAGAAATGAGTTATGATTGATTAATGAACCCAAAGAGGTTTGCACGCAGGCTGTGTAAAGTGTATTAACAAAAAAATGAGGTGCCTGTACTTTCACAGACTACTTAACCTCTCAGAGATGCAGCTTTCATTTTGATGTCTTCAGAGGTCAAAGGACATCACAGCTGATTTTCCAGCAGAGCTTTTTATTTTGACAACCAATAAGAAGAAAATAGTAGGGAAAAGTTTACTAGAATCTCGTAGTCAATAAATCCTTCACATATATATATATTCTAATTAGACTGAAAATTAATTTGTTGCTGAATCATGTTGTCATAATTAACCTCGGATAATATTTCAATTATTTTAGGCTTTGAGGTTTTAGGGTTTTTTTTCCTATTTTTTTCTTTGCAGTTAAATTTCGGAGATGTGCATTTTTTTGTAGGTTCAGAAGTACAAATTACATGGCTCTTAATTTGAGCATTAAGCCACTGACACGAGTAAACTGTGCTGTACATCCATTTGCCCCAGTCTGGCAGTTTTCATTCCTCAAGGCCAGAGGAGTACCCAGGAGGATAGTGTCTGAGGTGTTCAGTCTGCCTCAAAATGAAGGTGGTAACAGCAAAAGAGGGTATAAAGCAGGCAGCAGAAGGCAACTGAGGTACTGTTATGGATTTGTTGGAACAGAAAATGCCTATGCTTTTCAACAAGATACCAATGGCCTGGTGGAGTCAATGAAAATAAGTCTGCCAGACTCAGTTTGAGGATTTAGAGACAATTTTGAATGTTTTTTCACAGGTAAATCCATGAGCTTATATTTTTGGTTGTCCAAAGAGCAGGGATCTTATCATTACCTGTAAGAGGAAGTGTTATATGTGTAAGGTAGAAGAGATGGCAGGATACTTAGAATTTAACATTATTTTTCCTAAGCTGCTGACTGAGGATATCTTTTATTGCTTTACATTATTGCTAACTCTTGGTGGCAAACAGATCATTAAACCAATTTTAAAATTATCATGTAAATAAAGGAAGATAAGCCCTAACATTACACAAGTTAGCTTGCTTGAGGTAATAAGTTTTGCAGTATCATACAGATTCTATAACAGAAAACATACTGCAATTGCAGTACAAGTAAAAAATCAGACCAGTGAAAACATGACTCATTGCTCTGAATATTCATGACTTCATGCTTCTTATAAGTCTATCTGCTTAAAAATCTTGACATAAAAAATCTACGTGGAAAGTGATGTTAAAACAATGAGAAGAGTCAAATCTGTACAATTATGTATTGGTCCACTTTTATCCATCCATCTGCCTTTTCACTATCCCATCACTTAGAATAACAAAGAATTCATTATCTCCATGTGACATCACAATTTTTTTCTTGGTTCTCTGAAATTGGGTGATTTTCATCTTTCATCAGTGATTTGATATTGCCCCACAGTTTTGGTTATGATTGCTTCCATGAGCAGCTTCTGTGGGAGCCTTAAATATGAGGTACTGTGATGAGTCTTTTTCCCTTCATATGGGGATATTTTTAAATGCCTTGGTGGTGGGAAAATATTAATTTCCTGATGTCAATATATTTTAATACATAAATCCAAATAGAAAATTGCGAATGGTGTCTCTGAGTGTCATCATTGACACTGTTACTACTGAGATCGTCCTCATTTGTATTAGTGCTTTGTCAAAGCTATTTCCTTGATCATTTTTTGACAGATTATTAATGGCAAAATATTTTATCACCATATTTCTGCATTATTTTAGAGTCTTTTAGGCTTTGAGAATACCATCCATTAGAATGTGAGATTGACTACTTTCATATTTTCAAGTGACTTAGGCCAGTTTGCAAAACTGGTTTTGACTAATAATTTAGGAAATTTTGGACAATACAGTTCATAAATACACAAAGCTGCTGAAATATACCCAGTCTCAGAAGAGAAATGTTGAAGTACAAGAGCTTTTTTTTTTTTTTT
>VWYO01009040.1:77893-114762 GCA_013400275.1 Rhadina sibilatrix
TTTTTACTTTACTGGGGTTGTAATGAAATTTCTACAACTTTAATAAATACATCATAGCACAAAGTAAACAAAGCAAGTTGGTTTCTTTAATGAGAAAATCAGGCTGCATAAGAGGATATTACATTGATTTATAGCTGTTAAAATGCAGATAGTAAACCAGGGACACACATCATAAATCAATCAATGAATCTTAAGCTAGACATATTCTTAAGGCTTGTTGTTTGTTTGTTTGTTTGTTTTGAAATAAATTGTTAGATCTCAAATCAAGAAAAACAGCCATTGCCTCTCATCTTGCATTTGGCTACAAAGTGGTCACATTTACACAACACACAGCAAGGATGGTCACTGACCTTTTGTAGTACAAGAGAGACAAGTCTGGCTGATTTCTTACAGAAAAGCTTAATAAACTTGGTTTTGTCCCTCAGAACTGACATTTATTCATTTTTAAGATGAAGAGTAAAAATGAGGCTAAGCAACAACTTCTTAGCCATGTATCTAAATTAGCATTTTTGTAGGAAAGCAAAAGCTATGAACACAAACATGGTGCATAACACATACAGCATTAACAGGCTAAAACTGTGCACGTGTGTGGAAAATAAATATGGGCAGATTTTGACCCCAGTTCATCTCATGCAGTCCCATTAAACCTGATAGTTCTCTATGGGTGTAAGTGATGGCAGGGTCTACATTGTAACTAGAATCCCTGTCAGAGCTCCACTGCTGGTGGAGAGTGAAATACAGAATGTCATCTTAGTTTCCTGTACTTGCTGAAAACTCTATGGAACAATTCTATGGAATAACATCTATCTGAAAAACAAATCCCACAGATCATCTTATGTATTTTAATAATTTTTAATATTTTAATCATTTTAATAATTTTAAATTTAAACACCATGCCCGTGTTTAAACACCTCATGTCCCCAGGCCTGCAGATTGCAGGAGGAGTGTCCTGGGACCATGGGCAGTTCCACATTTGTGCTCAGGCATAGTCACTATTTGGAGATCGTTTTAAAATTACATTTTCAAAACCAGTTGTTTCTCTTTGTTAGAGCAGCTTCCACCCAGAGAAGTACACCTCAATATCATACATAAAAGTATGGATATCCTGTGGGATTTAGAAGTGTTCCTCAAGCCTAAGGCCTGTAGAGTCAATTATTTCAGTGTGGGAGGAGACACAGATATTTATGGCACTTCCCACCACTCCCTGATCTATATGGGCAGGAGTTCACACATGAGCCACAGCAATACTCCAGCATGCCCTCTCCCAATCCTCTACAAGCAGAGTGCAAGACAAAGCAGGGCTGGCCCACAGATGAGGCACACACTGTGCTGAATTGTCACAAAATATTTCCACATGATTGCTGTCAGGGGCTCTAAGTTGAAATTTTTTGTTGTTAGCATCTGTAATTAACTTTAGCAGTGGAGATGTCATGGTGTATAGTTGCACAGACAGAAAGCTATACCTGCCCACCTTCCCATTCAGCAATTACAGTCATGTACATCTGGATGCAGCAGGTTTGCCTAATGTTTCCTTCATACCTTTATTGGTGAAGTCTGGGCAGCTGCATTGGTTCTGGTTTCTGGTCTGTAATTCTGGGTGACATCTGATCCAGCTGGAGTCAGTCCTCCCTGTCAGCTTGAAAAATGACAAGAGAGAGTGGAAACTCCCTACTGTCATTCAAGGAAATGCATGGCATCTGCTCTTGTTCATGCTCCCATTTCTGTTTGGTATTTGTATACCCATCAGTTTCTGCAAAATGTTGATGTTTTGTCTTCTAGAATAATTTGGTACTGATGCCCCATTCTGCATCTGACCTCTTAATCTGCATGTTTAGCAGGCATGGTTATGCATTTGGCACACATGGTGTGATGTATCATAGATGCCTCACAAAGGGACAGAGAGGTGTTGAGGTGGGTAGTGCAGTTTTTATAGTTCATCAGCTATAGTTTATCAGTTATACTTTAACTGATCCTTTCAGATGGCTGAAGTTCTCTATTCAGTCCTCTCTCTCCAGGTTGAATTAAAGAAAAACTGAAAATACAGTGTCCTTTATCAAATATTAAAATACCTGATATTTGTCCTGCTCCAAATTCCATTGATTTTCAAACTCTAGTCTCCCAGAAGCTCAGAGGGTTAAATCTCCCTGACATGTTTTGAGTAGAGCAGTTGACAATTTAAATCTTTGTTTACTCAGAAGCTTGTATATCTTTGCTTTATTGTTTACTACTTTAATATATATACATTTCTTCTCATATTCTGTCATTTGATTTTTATTTTTTTCTTCATCTTTTCAAGACCAAAATATTCAAACATATTTGACATGTCACCCAGAAAAAAGCAGCTTCTCTGAAACTTGCTGCCATTCCAGACTTCTCTGTGGACAATTTTTCTGTCTTGGTAAGCCTCTTAATTTCCCAGTTCTTTGGATGTAAATAGGGCTTAGACATCTTTCCTCCTTCACACTGCACCTTGTTTATTTAAAATCTCTGGGTCAATGGGTACATTTTATTAGGGATTTGTACAGTCTGTGGCACAAGAGGATACAGCATAGGCTGTGACCTCTAGGTAGTCTTATAATATAGGACTAAGTAATATATAAAATTTATACTATTTGTTATAAACTATACTAGTTTTTCATTACTGTAAAGCTCAGGAGGCCAGTACAAAAGTGGAGAGTGCTGAAAAGCAATATGCCAGAGGAAAGAAAGATGTTACGGCAAAGCTGCTACACCCTTGAGAGAGGAGCCTCTGAGTCTGAGTTTTTTCATTTGGAAAAGGGAAGAAGGGAGACACATTTCGGCTCTGCTGTCATTGTTATGATTCCCATTTGACGACAAGGAATACTGGGATTACTAATTTATATATATATATATATACACACATATATTTAACATTTTGAACCAAATTTAAAGAGGATTAACTTTATGTCATTAATCCCAAGTCCCTTTTCATGTTTGTAAGGTTCTTGTGGAGAGACCATCCGGTGGTTGAATCAGGCTGCAGATATTGGCACTTTTTTCAGGGAAGTCCAATCACCACCATTAATGTGTTTCACTTTTTTTTTTTCCCTTTCTTTTTTCCTTGTTTTTTTTCTTAGCGGGGAAGAGCAATTTATAAATGTGTGCGACAAATTGCATGCTGCACTGAAAAGCAGCTCACTGAGAGATTTGGTGTCACAATGGAAAAAGCAAAGAGAGATCTATAACACAGAGACTAAAAGGCTATGTAATTGAAAGTAAGATGAAGAATGAAAACTAAGGAAAATGCATATTTGGAATACAGCCATAAAGCTCATTTGAAAATGAGGGGAGAAACAGAAGATCGAGGGATAAGATAGAGCTGAGCCTTAAGAATGCAGGTATGCTTAGACCTGAGGATCTTGAGCACCAAAAAGAAAGCAGGAGTGATAGGGAGGAAAGTATTATGCAACTGTTTGTCTAGCTGTCTTAAGATCTGGTGTGTCAATATGAAGAGAAATGTCCCAGAGGCACAGAGAACCCTGGTCCTCTACCTTTTCCCAGAAACTGTGGGATGGATTTTTCAGCTGCAAGTGCAGGAGTCAGCAGAGCAACATGGGCTCACTCTTCTCCAGCAAAACCAAGTGCTATAAAGCAATGCAGAGGGAGTAATAAAAGTGCAATCTACAGATATTTAACAAACTGCTCCTCAAATGATATTTCTCTCATACAGATGTAAATAGAATGCTGACTTATTTTATGCTGCACTGAAGAACGCAATGCAAACAATCCCATGGAATAGCTAACTTGAAACTCTCTATACCATAAATTCTGTCCATTTTTACTGAAGTTACTTGGTCTTCTGATTCTGACCACAACATTAACCAGGGTTCTGTTTGTATTAAGGATCCCCCTGGATTTCACTGAATTATGTGGCTAACTCAACTTTGAGAGCACCTTTACTTGAATGCTTGGAGGCATTGGTTAATTTTTGAAGTCTGTCATAGGGATAAAATAGACCACTGAATAATCGCAGGAATATTCTGTTTGATTTTGAGAAGGTATTTTTCCCTTCTCTGATGCAATCTGCTTGTATTCCTCTTTTTTGTTAACAGTGTAAATGACTTATCTCAGGCTGAGCCTCATAAAATTGCTTTAATATTTACAGTAAAATCTCTGATGTCATATCATCTCCCTTTGCAGCAGTTCCATGGATACCAGTGCTGAGGAAACTTTGTCCATCAGTACCAGGACACAGTCCTGAAAGGCTGAATCTGAAGAGGTCTGAGTGTCCTGAGCTCCTGGGGGCAACCGTGGGCTTCACAGGAGATTTTGTTGTGTTTATCCCTTTGAACTCAGGGTCTTATTCTGCTCACAGAACTCCCATTGAACTCAGCGTGAGCTATTCACTGACACTGAAAGCCCATCTCTTCACTTACCTTATGGTAAAGTGTAAAGTACACAGGCCAGAAGTCTGTGAGTTACTGTAAGAGACAGTCCCTAAGTTCCTCATCTGCCTCACGATCATCGCCAAGGATAGAGACTGATAACTCCAAAAGGACTGTGATTAAAACCTAAGACCCCAAATGCAGGATTTCTGGCCTGGCTGAGGTGGGATGCTTGCTGCCTGCAGGTGCACTCGCTGGACCATTGCATCTCCATGGCAACCCGATGAAGACAATGGGCACGCCACCACAGACTGGTTTTTGGACTGGCTTCGGACTGGTCTGTCCTGTACTTGCCCTGTACCGTTCCCTGCGTGGACATTTGCTCTAAGCATCAGAGCACTTCGCCCTGCTCTCAGTGCACCTGCTGATGCTGAGCTCACCTCTTGGCTAGCTGCCTGTCGCTTCGGAGAGGACTATAAGAGACCCCTCAAGATGGCCTGAATTTTGAGATCTCCCCACGGGCGAAGACGCGTCTATTGGTCTGCATGCACCACGAGGACTCTGTCTCTTCGTTGGTAGCTATACCCCCTTTTCTCTCTTTCTCTCTTTCCCTTTATCCCTCTCCCTCTCTCTCTCTCTCTCCCTCTATCGCATATAGTGCTGTGTGCACTTAATAAAGTGTACTGCTTTTGAGCAAATTGTTGTGCTGCTGTGTCTTTTGAGCTCTGAGATCGCTCGAACCCTCACGATTCCCGCCTGCACTAGTGGGTCGTGACAGTTACATGAGCTTAGGTAGAGAGTAGGTAGAAATATGGGTAGAAGTGGGATTCCTGGGACCATTAGCAAGATGCAATAATAATGCTTCAAAGCAGACTTACAGTATTTGCATACTTAATGCGAGGTCAAATGTACAATAATGAAGGAGAAGCAAATTTTGCTACTATGGACAAGCTACTGTAAAGTGCTGTAATTTCTTCAATATGTCTGATAGAGGTTCTGATGGTTTGCTCCAGCACTGCATGTAGTTAGATTAAGGCATGTCTCTCATTTGGCAATGGTGTGTGAAATTGTTCATGATAACATCTGCAGGGGCTTCAGGAACAGAACTACTGCAACTTACAGGAGTCTATAGAGTTCCCAGGGAAATTTACTGCCTTCAAAGGAGTTTTGCTGAGGTGTTCATCTGATAAAAGATGCATCTTTTAGAGCACACTTGTGAACATGTGAACATCTTTACCACTGTAACAATGGAATATAAAAGTTTCTATACATTCTGTTATCAGTGTAATTTATTCATGTGACAAAAACCAGTGCCGATTTATAGCTATTAAGTAACTGACAATTTTCTTTTGTACAAATATTGTGGAGTTTCAATTAACTGTAATAACTTTACTGTTGCTTCCCCTTTTTCATTTCCTTTGGTGTCTTTCCTCTTCCTTCTCCCCTGTGGAAAGTAAAACACACATATTAAGAAACAAAAATGGTAGTTTTTAGACACAAGGCAGAGACTTCTGTGCCACAGAGCTCTGACACTTCCAGTAGAAATTCTCCTGTAGTTGTTTACATCCTGAATGCTCTCTTTGTAAGAACACATAAAGAGGAGTGTATTTGGTTTGGTGTTTTTTAGTGGTTTTATTTGTTTTGTTTTTTTTGTTTTGTTTTGTTTTGGGTTTTTTTGGTTTTTTTTTTTGTTGTTGTTGTTGTTGTTGTGTTTTTTGTTGTTGTTGGGTTTTTTTTTTTTTTTTTTTTTTTTTTTTNTTTTGTTGGTTTTTTTTTTTTTTTTTTTTTTTTTTTTTGTGTGTGTGTGTCTCAGAATATATAACAGTATTTACATTAAAATAAGAGAAAAAGTAAAAAAAATAAAGAACATCACAGACTTATAGTCTGTGCTGGATGTTACTATCAGTATTTCCCAAAGAATAAGTTTGAGATAATCAGATCAAGAACATTTTAATAATTCTACAGAAATGCAACATAAGCAAATACTTCTGCATGGATACCCACCAACTCTCCCCACCCCACACTGTATCTCTGATAACGAAATAAAAAGATTGCCTTTTAAAGGTTCTTCCCAAGCACAGACCTTGTGGCTTAGTACTTCAGTGTTTTACTATCTTGTGTTTGTTCAAATGTGAAGCAGATTATGGTGCAGTTCCATGATATCTTCCTGTTTTTTATAGAGACTGAACTTGATCTGTATGTGTAATTTATCTCACACCCGTGACTCTGTGAAAGACCAAACATGAAATTGCTAGTAGGAAGTCTGAAGGACAGCAGCACATATATAAATGAAATTACTATTTTTACTGGACAATTAAGGCTGAATAAAAAGATTGAATTTCTTTTAGAAAAAAAAAAATAAGTGAAGAAATTATTATATAACAAATATTACCCTACCTTATATACAGAAATACAGTACAATTTGGCCTGAAATGCACATATTTATATATGAACCCAAAGCTAATAATACTTTAATGTTTTTGACAGAGTCTTTCAGGGATGGCAAAATTTGTACTTCACCACAATTTCATCTTTCTGTCATTTGACCCTAAGCCCTGTCTACATAATTTCAGCCTTTAGTCATTTTTACCATGTTCAGGTTCTGCTTGGTGTTTGAAGGGGTGTGCAACAGGCAGTGTCCCTGCAGGCTGCTGACTGGGTACAGCTGCCTCCAAAAATGGTTGTGAGGCAGTGGTAGGAAGCAATGCATCCTGAAGTGATGGCAGATTATCTTACAAATACAGGCAGGGGCTGTCTATCCAAGGATGTACATGCTTGCAAAGCAAATTTCAACAGTGAGTTTTGCTCTAATGACATTGATGTTTTTTGCTTCAAAATTTTACTTGAAAAATATTTGCTTGTAATATTTTTCTCATTAAATATTTCATTTCAACAGTATTAATATGTTTGATTTATCAGCGGTTTTGTATTGCTAAAGAATTTCCAAGTGTTCTATGTCTTTGCTGAGGAAGACTTTCTTTTGAAAATTGATTTTCACTGATTTTGAAATAACACTGGAAACTGTGTATTTATAATATTCAAAGTGTATAATTTAAGCAGATTTATAATTTTTTATTATATCGAGGAATTTATGAGACTATTACTTGCATATAATGAAAAATGTGTTTCTCCCTTGGTTTAGGTAAAAATAAAACTGGATTGCTTAAAAATCTAATTAGACTAGAAAATAGGAACAATGAAACAATACCAAGAGATGTGGGTAAATAATTGAAGTACATAGTTGTCTTGGTTTGGGAAGACAGGTATCTGCCAGGGAAAACTAGAGTTTCTCTCAGAATGGAGAATGTTAATCCCCTCCTTACAAATAATTATAATTTTGCAATTAAGGGCTTTCAGGCAAAGATTTGGGAAAAGGAATAACAGTTCATTACTAGCAATATTAACAATACAAATGTAGTAGTGAAAAAAAACAACAAAGAAACAAGCAAACAAACAAACAATCCTAGAAACCCTGACAGAGTCAGAATATGATCTGACACCCTGTTGGTCAGGGTGTTGGAAGCAGTCCACAGTAAGTCCTCCTGGAGTGGCAGATGTGGTTCTGGTGGAGCAGAGATGATCCTGAGAGAAAAAAGGTCCAGTGATGGTGGGATGAGTCTATTCTCCCTCGGAAATCTGGTGGAGCCAGATCCTTTGTGTTCCTGTGTCTCAGTTTTTAACCAGGTAGGAATGGCTGGCTCCCCCCCCTGGGTGGAGCATCTCACAATGGGATTATGGAATGTGTTGTGCCCTTGGTGAGCCTTAATGGCCCATCAGAGAAAATGTCCCCCTGGAGGGAAGACGGGAGGTGAAAGAGATAAGAAACACTGCCCTACCTGGCTTTAACAGCTGGTCCATTATCAGAAGGCACCCACCTCCCTCCCCTGGAGTTATGAGGAATGGGTTATACACAAGATAAAGAAAACATCTACATCTCCCCAATCAGTTTCAACAGATGGAAAAATAAAATTGACTTTTTTTTTTTTTTTTTTGGGTTATATAACCCATGGCAATAATGGGTTTCCTTTTCTTTCAATAAGGAAAATGTTGATATTTTAATTTCAATGGAGAAAATTAATTGTGTTTTATTTAATTGCTTTTAATATTAATTGAAAGATCTAATTGAAAAGCTTCAAAAGAAAAAAAAAAGAACTTAAAGGAGATTGTGTAGAAAGAAAGTGTTTCAACAAGCATAAAAATTTCCTTTTAAAAGACTATGAAAAAGAGCAACAATCACATGCTCATCATGTTTGGCTTAAATCTCTTTTCAAGGCGCTTGAAAATCTAAATATTGCCCTAAAAATGAAGAATATTTTCATTTGTTCAGAGACTTCATTCTGTTCAGCTTGGTTCTGACTGTTTTTTTCTTTTGTATATATGAAAGTACTATGAAGATGATGCAAAAAATCTACCAAATCAAAAGGGAAAACAGAAAAAATGTTATTTTAGATATATTGAATTGTAACAAATGCCTGTAAAAGATGCATATCACTACAGGAAGGAGAGTATTGTCTATTATGCCTGCCATTTTTGCATCATCAGAGGGCCTATGCCCCTTAAATCGTATTATCTGCAACATTTGCATATCGATCAGTCATGTCCAGAAAACGCTTTGGTATAAAAGATGGAAAGATAATTTTCTCCTGCTTTTTATTAATTCTTGAATGATAGCCCATTACTTATTATAATTCCATCAGAAGAAATCCTTCATCTATTATTGATACCAATATAATTTCTACCCTTTGTACATTTTGGAATTTTACCAAAAATATCTAATTGACTACAAAATGTTTTCTGTCTTATTTTACTTATTTACTGCCTTTTGTTTGAAACCACAACAATTAATATTTTGTCTAATTTTGGGGGGAAAATGTTAGACTAAAACATATGAAATCAAATACTTCAAAACACTACTATGTCTAAAAAACATGTTTTTGAGAAAGATACGGCACTACTAGAATAACTTTGTGACAATAACAGTGCTGGTTTAACAATGGGACTCAATGGTCTTCAAGGTCTTTTCCCACCTAAATGATTCTATGATTCTACATCTTGCCCAGGTCAAATATGCAGTTGCTGTTTCTAACGTAAAGAGTACCTGGTGGCACTGTGGATGGTTCCATTATTAGAAAAGAAAATGTAGGGAAAATTGTTCTCTGCAGGAAGGCAGTTTACTTTATTCTCTGCATTATATTACAAGGATATGAATCTCTCATCACTGAGAATTCATCCTTACAGGTGATTTGACTGCATACTTAAATCTACCCTCTTTGTGCAAAGAAATTGGAAGTACTTCTACATATCACAGAGCAAATACTTAAATTCTTCAGTCAGCTTTTGTTCAGTTCCTTGTCAGACACATCTTGTGTTTAAATTGATTTTTTAAATAAGTGACTAAAATTGACTACAGAATTCATTCAAGATAGCTCTATCCCAGAGTGGATTTCAACTTGGAATGCTCTTAAATTAAAGCAAAACTGATTAAATGACATCACAGACTATGAGATTTTGATATCATTCCTGCAAAATGAAGGTATGCACCGATATGAGATGATGATTGTAAAATAAAACTCTGTTCCACGTGTCTGAGTTAGATAAAAATACACTTTTTTCTTTCCTCAAAGTGAAAGTAGTTTATCCAAAGATAAACATAAACCATGAACAACAATTTAAAAATTCTCTACTTGTCTGCTGCTCCTGAGTGAATGTCAACACCCAGTGAATCTGTTGCTTCTTTTACATTTCAGTGCTTAATGTTGACAAGTGAAGGATAAGACTAAATACATTTTGTTACTGATGAGAGAAGTTATTGGAATTTTTGCCAAAACTAAAGAGAAAATAAGTTAAAAAATTAATATATAACCCCAAATCAAACTATGATCTTTTTCTTTATTTTAGTGATGCTCTGTGAATCTGTGGTGATGTCATAAAGGGATTATGCAGCCTGCAACATGATGTGCTGCAATCTTAACCTCTGTCACCACCCACTTTGTAGAGGATTTGACAGACACAGAATGAATGTATAAAATTAATTACAAAATAATAGCCTTAATAGTCACACATTAAAAAACTTGGTCCTCAAGAGAATTGGTCTGAAATTCTCCTTCTAACTTAGCACTTCAGCTACCATTCAACCTCCAAACAATTTAAGACAGTGATATTTGAATATAGTTTAAGTTGCTCCTATAAATATGGCTTCAAAGAAAATCTAGTGGCAGTGCCCAAAGCAAGTAGCATGAATACGACTTGCAAACTTGATGTTCAGAGAAGAAAACAGTATGGTGCATTTAGTCAAATTAAAACACTGGAAACATTTACATTTACAGTAGGACTTTGAGATAGAACTGATACTTCAAAAGTTTCTAACCAGATCAAAGTTTTCTAAACCAAGCAGATTTTCTCTTTTGTTATTCAACTGGAGAATGATTGAACTTGCTTTTTATGTCATTACTATGTTTCTTATGTCGTTACTCTTCAGGGAGGGATGGGTTAACAGCTGAAGACTTGCAAGTAGGATTGTAAATATGCTCAAGTGACCTTGTTGCTGGGAATAATCCTTGATAAACAGATGTCATGAGCAGGCTGGTGATCCTCTAGCAGGAATTGATTTTATGGTGCCTGCATTTTCAGCTCTGTCATGGTGCATCTTTCGGGATCCCATGGTCAGCATGATAATGGCAATAATTTTTCTCTCTGTGAAGATGTTGCCTGTCTGTGCCGACTTACACACACCCCTGATATAGTTTTATGCCTTTATTTTCATTTACATAAAGTGAAATACACTCCCCTGCCTGCCCCCCTGGGCTCCTGTGCTAGCTCAGTCTCCTTGAGGGGCTTTGGGGGAAATATCTCAGGGGATAGGATAAAAGATTCAAAAGAGGCTCGTACCTCAGGATTATTCCAAGGCTTTATTCTTGAAGGGGTCCAGGGAAAGAGAGCGAACAAGGAAGAGCATGGGTTTATCTCTGTCTCAGGATAGATAACTGGCCCTGAGCCAGTAGGTTAGAGATAAGGGAAGGAGAGGTCAAACTAAAGGGTCACAAGCTTTAGGGGGTTCTGGGGAAAATCCATTTCCCCAGAGGAGTACAACAATAAAGCACTAGCATAAGTACTGTAGACTACAGAAAAACATTGAAATTAAGGATTTTTTCAAAACAAAAGTTCTGTTTGGTTGAAACAGCTAATTTTTTTTTTTTTTTTTTTTTTTTGGGGGAAACTATGACCTATGATTTTATTTGATTAGAATAGACTATGTCAGCTTATACATAATTTCCATCCTTGGTCTACCTAAAGTGCTGGATTTAAATTGAGATGCAGACAGTGCATTTTGCAAAAAACAGGTGTAGTCACTTTAGGTTTCATTGTAAGTGTTTTATCCCTTAGGAATCTGAGATGTTCAGCTTTTGCTTTAGCCCACAGCAAAAATGCAAAAGAAATACATTTAGCTCTGCCTAACGCCCATCTAGCCCATACTGACCTGGAAAACGCAGTGCTCGAAAGCAAACATTTGTATTTAGACTTGCAGTATATGTGGATTGGTATGGCATGGATAGCATGAAACTTACTCCAAGAAAATATCTTGAAATTGGAGAGAATTTATCTGAATGTATTTAATAACAAACAAAAACCATAATTGTCAGGATCCTCTTATAAAAGCCCGATCTAACTATTCTGTTCCTACACCCTGAAGGAACAAATGCGAATGAATGCAACATTCAGCCACACAGTATTTAGAAAGTAGTCAGGGATGTTAAAACTGATTCTATCAGATGTAATAGAAGAGAAGAATTGCACAAAATTAAATGATTGCCCAAACAATCAGATCTGCTTATCCAGTTTTCATGATGTAGACTGAATCAATAAAAAATATCATTCTACACTGGAAAGGAACCAAATCATAAAAAGGTATGCTAATGAACTAAATCTGTGGAGTATTGTTGCATTATCATGAGCTGCAGTGGCCAGAAATCTATCAGATTACACTGCAAGAAGTTATGCATGGACATGTATGTAAAAACAATGTTTATTTGCCATTTCTGCATTGTGCAGCATTAAACAGGCAATGTTCACGGCAGTCTATTCAGTTGCTCCATTTGAAAGGCAAAATAACAGTTGAAAAAAATATTCTCTATTGGTTTTAACATCTGTTTGCTGTTTCAGAGAAAATAAAAATAGCCAAGGAAAAATGCTTTTATCTGTAAAGTCTTGTTATGAACATGACTGCCCAAATAATACCATAATGGTTTTAATATTACACCTATTACAACTCAAAACACCACTTGTGCTTTGGAAGAATTTCCTCCTTCTGAGTATATTGGAAAAAGCTGCACAAGACTGAAAGGCTTGTCAGGGATACAGTAATTTTTCTTGGAGTTTTAGAGGTTTATGTGGGGAGGAAAGGGGAAAAAAAGAGAAGAGAAGAGAAGAGAAGAGGAGAAGAGAAGAGAAGAGAAGAGAAGAGAAGAGAAGAGAAGAGAAGAGAAGAGAAGAGAAGAGAAGAGAAGAGAAGAGAAGAGAAGATCCATAAAGCTTTTATTGAACTGAACAGAAATATTCCTCACTGATTGAAGCTGGACTATAGCCTTCAATCTCTGCAGGTTATCTAAGGCAGACTTGGCCCATGACTCATGTTTGATGGAAGACTAGGAAGCAATTCAGAATTTACTAAGTAAAGAAGCTATATATTATGCATCTAGGACTCAGAAAGTGAGCAAGAAGCTGCTAGACATCAAAGGGGAAATGAATCCAGTTATCTAATCATCTTAAAGATGAATCTGTGTCTTGCATGTCAAGCATGTTAGAGAGATATCACTAAAGTAACTCAGAAGTGCATTTTTGCTTTATTCTCATGTGACATTGCCTGAAATATTACTGAAGTGTGAAATATTAATAAAGTTACCTTCACCATGTCCATTTCAGACAGACTGCAAGGGAAGGATAGAAAGCATTATTTTAGTGTTTCTAATCAGGAATTTAGGAGTGGCTATTTTACATTTTACATGTTCCTTTAGCCTGGCATAATGTCCTGTGTGGGCTTCCCAGGTTTTTGGCTTGAGAAAAGTCCCCAGTGAATTGTGTGTTCTGCACAAGCAGAGCTAGTAGACTAAACACAGTCTGGGGCCAGAATATGTGTGTGTGTTCTGCAAAGCTGAAGAAAGAAGACTCTTTCCCTTTCCTCCATACAGAGCTGTGGCAGACTGGATTTCTTTGCAACAGGGACATCTCTGTGGCCACTGCCTCTGCCTGTGCTAACAATTGTGGCTGGGAGATGTTAAGATAGGGACATGGGGTCAGGCGAACCACAAATGACTGAGGATGGAAGACCTGTGAGCTTTACCCTCTTTAAAGCTAATGTTCTGGCTCTGTATCTTGGAGACCTTGAAGACTCTATTTTTTGACTCTATAGTGAGCCTAACACAAGGATGCCGAAGAAAAGTATTTTCACAGGATTTAAAGATTAATTTCTTTAGGCTTAATTAAAGTTCTAAAGCATTGAAACCTGGCATCTGGACTCCTGCAGAGCATGCAGAAATGCCAGACTAATAATATTTTTCTGATCACTTTCAGTTCTTTCAGAACATTTCTGGATTTTTTCAGTCTGCTCCTTCCTCATACCCAGTGAAGAACTACCTGAAATGCCTTTAGACAAGTCTTCTGTATTCCAGATGATGTTGTTTACCTCTGTTCTTCAAATATTCCTCAGACATTACCATTGGTATTACTCTAATAATCATTCCCTGTCTTTCACTTTAAACAGTTTTCCAAAGCACCATTTCATATATGGTGAATTGAGGGAACAGGTAGATTTTCAGGTATTCCAGCCAAAAACTTTACCATCCCTGGATGGGAATTTTCTATGCATCTAAATATTTCACTCCAGTCCTGAAGAATGTACCTCTCTCGCCTTGAATTGGTGCAGTTCTCTGCAAGGTTTCTGTATGCAATATTATACAAATCCATGAAATTTCAAGTTTGTGTCTTGCACACAAGGAAAATAAGGCTAACAAAGAATGAAGCCAAGAAAAAAGTCCCACAGCATAGCAATTTGGAAAGATGTCTAAATGGCCTCATTATCTCCCATAGCTGTTGCTAACCAGACAATTGGATGCAGCTTCCATGGTGGCTTAAAACCACAAGAAAAGGGTTGGCTGGTAATGAGGATGGAGGTTTTGCATACTAATTTCAGGCCTATAGAAATAGCAATGCTGTTGGTCATCAAAAGGGAGCTTGTAACATCCAGAAAAGAAAAAGTATTCCAAAACTAGGAAAAAGTGAGCCAAGGCATCATTTTCTTCTAAGGGAAAAGTGGATGCAATAGGCCTGACAGGGAAGGAGACCAGCATAAACTTAGCCATTGGCCCAGCCAAAGTGGGAAATAGAGTTGCTACATTTGAGAGCAGCCAGCTCTTGGAAAAGAGAGAGGATAAGCTTCACCAAAAACATCATTTCAACAAAAGGCGAATCCAAGGGGCAGAGAAAAACAAGAGAACCTGTCTGAGCCCCTTTGTCAGAGTAGCTATCAGTACAGGTTCCTCCTGAGAGACTTTGTCTCACATGTAGACAAAGAATCCCTGGAAGTGTTGAGGCATGAAGATGGAGAAGGTCTGCATTAATATGTCCTTCAGCAGTCTGTCATCAGATTTTTGTCTCCAATTTCAGGACATCTGTGGCTTGAGAAAAAGCCGCCTGTTCTGCACAGGGCAGATCCTATTTTCTTTCTTACTGGGACAACTCTAAGAGCTAGGAACAATGATTTCTGCCTAACTTTTAACTCCCTGAGGTTTTTTTTAAATTTGCAGGTTTTTGTGTTTTTGTATTTTTTTTTTCTTTCTTTACTATCCAGGTCTATTTAGCAAGGAGAGCTACTGCCAACAGATGGATCACAAAAGCTTATGTGCCTTCTAATGAAACCAATCCTTCTAATTTACTTTTCCCTGCAGAATGCTTTTATGTTTTCCTCATTTCTTTAGAGGGCAACTTCTAAAATCATCTGCTTGACCATGTTCCCAGGGTGGTATTTGTGATATAATAAAACATAAACATAAAAAAGATAGTTATGCTTAGTTTAAAAGTCAGACAGATTTCACAGGTGTTGCTGAAGAGCCTTCAATTATATAGAAGTGACACAATAGCATCACGATTACTGTTACCTTGGATGAATATTCATGAATAGATTAGATTTGTAGTACTACTGAGTGAAGTTCAAAAGGTCTAGAGCTAAGTTTTGATGCATAGAAGTATTCAAATGTTTGGATGCTTATCTGGAGAAAATAACTTTTATAGAGGCATGAATATGAGAGGTCTGGAATCAGTGCAAGTTTGACCTCTGACACAGAGAGCTAGGTTTAAGGCACTGACAAATTATTAAAAAAAAAAAAAAAAATTGTCTGTAAAGCATAGAAAAATAAATCCTCTAAAGAAATCCCTGTGAAGCACACTACACCAGTTTTCAGGCCTTCATGGGGCTGTTGTTCAAAGCCCTATTTTCACATTTCAAGCATAATTTCAAGAAAAACAACCAGAATTTTTCCAGAAGTTCTTGAACCTTCTTTATTTACCCTGGATTTTGAAGTGACACAAACCTCTTCAAATTTTTTTTTTTCTAAAATAATTTCTTTTGTCAGACAGGAACTGATCCTTCTTCAAAAAACTGTGGAACAATAAAAAAAAAAACACTAATTATCTCAGTTTTGTAGCTTAGGAAAGGAGGAAGTTTCGAATTATCTCCTACCTTTAAGTAAGTCACTAACATCCTAAAAAATTTAGATCTTCAGTCTCAAGATTACCAGCTGAAATCTCTTCTCTGGTGGCTTTATGTCAGTTTAGACATGTAAAGAGGAATTCACTGCTAAAAGGAATGCATTAAACTTTCCAAACACAGTGAAGGAATGGGAAACTGGTTAGGGCTTTTTTGAATTGTTTTGCTATTTTGAATTGAATTGCTATTTTGAATTTGAATATTAAAGTGCATCACTCTTGTGATAATAAGATTTTTCAGTCCTTTAATCCATTGGAAAACAAAACAAAACAAAATAAAACAAAAAAAAACAAACAAAACAAAACAAAANNNAAAAAAAAAAAAAAAAAAAAAAAAAAAAAAAAAAAAAAAAAAAAAAAAAAAAAAAAAAAAAAAAAAAAAAGCCCAAAACATAAGGCTTTTGTTCATACACAGAGGGACAAATAAAAATTTGTGCAAATTGCCAGGGATAGAATCTGAATTTTCTTCCAGTACAGGAGTGTCACATTTGTTTCACCTCAGTCAAAGGAACAGCTCTTTCCTATGAACTGACATACAAAAAAAAAAGCACGATGAGGATCTCACCCATGATGAAAGATGCATTTTCAACTGGGGGAGCTGCAATAGGAACTGACAGCAATTTTCTCAGATGAAAATAGACAAACTCATTGAACTTTCTGTTAAGGCTCCACTGTTTCAGCATTTACACATATCATTCTGTTATTCATTGGAAAAATATGAGATGCCCCAAAATGAAAAAATGCCATCTCCCTAAAGAAAATTGAATATACTACACATGATCATAAACAGGAGAAAAATTATCAGGGTGTTTTTCGCTGTTTTGATGAGATGCTAGACTGACACAAAATTTCTGAAGTCTGTGCATGACGAATCCAGTGAGGAAATTGGACAATATGTCCCCTGAAGATCCTGTGCTCCTTGTAGAAATCCTTCAGCTAATGAGGGGAAGCGTTTGTGCCACCCTTATGAATGTCAATCTAAAGAAATTGCCTCATAATTTCCAGCCTGCATAACATTCTTTCTACTGAGTCTTCTCCTCAAACAAGAACCATAACCTTCTCATGTCATGCCTTGACTTTATAGCTATATATTTTATCTGAACAATTTCTTTTACAGTTTCTTGGATACAGTAACACTGTGATTTCTACACTTACAGTATTATGCTTTAAAAAAAAAAAAAAAAACAAAAACAAACACATTAGGAATAAGAACTTGTCTGCTATCCCACCTTTTCATCCCAGTCTCTCTTAAGCTTGGCCGCTCTTTCCCACTGTTCTTTACATTTCACCACACTTCCACACCCTGTCTTGAGCATTGCATGTGTTTAGGAGAACCTAGTAAACTCAGACACTCCTGTGGGACATGAAAAGGCTTCTCTCCTTCAGGGCTGGGGGAGAAATTTCACAGCTTGCATTTCTCTGATGCATTCACTGTGACCGGGCTCAGTAGAAAAGTGTCTGACTTTTCACAAGGTATCAAAGGTCTCGCTGCACCCAGAGTGACAGTGCACCCAGAGGAGTGACACCTGCAGACTAATCATTTTTTTCGTTTCGTGCATTCAGTTTGAAGAGGGGTGCAGATAATATTTGTGGTGTACGAGCCCTTCTAGGCAAGCAGCTAGAAGCAAGGAAGGAAAGAAAGGGGTAGAGGAAATAGAGACTGATAATGTTTTTAGTTAAGAAGGAAAAAAGTGGAAACTAAAACTGAAGTAAAAATACCATCTCAGTCAGAAAGTAAGATAGAAAGTCCTTTGCATGTAACCTTAAAGAGTTAAGATCCAGTGTTTGGATTCAACTGTGCTTTTCATTTATAAACCATTTTTCTTGACCCCAGAAAGTTCATGAGTTATTTTTAAGAAAAAGAAGTCCAAGTCAGTGAGCTCAAATTTACTGTTGAGGAGCCTACAGTTTTAGTGGATCTTTTGTTTTTCTTTTTTCGATGCAAACTAAAGATTAAAAGCCACTGTTTCAGTGACACTTTTTTGAGTCAAAACTATGGTCATATGGTGGCTTAGGACTGCAACATTACCTTGAGAAGAAGCTGAGTAAATTCCTCCATTTCAGTTGTGTCATAAGGCATCACATCTCAGATTCTGCACCTTGAACACTGCATTTCAGGGGGAAGAGTGCTGGTGAAGTATTCCTTGGGCCTTCAACCAGAAGATATAGAAATGTGTGTTCTTTCAGAGGAGAGGAAAGTGGAAGGCAAGGCCAACCACAAGAGAGGAGTGAGTGTTGTAGGATTTTGTGGGGTTATTTTGTTTTTTTCCTGAACAATTTGTAAAGTAGGTGAAGATAATGTTTAGCTGAATTCTCTGAATAGGGAGTAAAAATTGCCAAAAAGTGACTTAGAAACATGCCTCCTTTTTGTATTTCACCAGGAGTAATTTTGAAGTGATTTACAACTACTTTGAACCTGAAGCTTCCTGGGTAAATCATTGATCTTTCTGCAGCAATTAGCAGAATATTTCTGAACTCAGGATGAGACCTTCAAGTTTTCTGGGTTAAAGGCAAACTACTCATACAGGTGCAGATGAAGGTACAACAGAGCATTGAGCATTTTTAGACAACAAAGAGCTGATTTAGGTAGAGCTGTATCTGTGTGCAATGATTCTGCAGAAAGGATATTAACTTGTTTCTGCAGTTGTTTTGAGGGGTTTTCAGTGGTTTTTCTTTTTCATGGGTTTTGTTTGTTAAGAAGCAACAGGAATCAAGGCTATATAAATGAAAACATTTTTTAAATTTAAGTATACCTGAGTGGGTAAACTTACAGAGGAAATCTAGAATTCTGTATCTCAATTTCTGATTTTATCTGTCTTGGATCCCTTATGGTATTTGTGCCACTGGAGATTCCTGTGATAGAGCAAAATGGAACTGTCTTTCAACCCTGTGGTCCTGCATATTTATCACAAGTTAAATATTCAGTGTATTTTTCAGTAGCAATGCTTTATACATTCGACACATAGGCTTGTTTTTCCTATTAAAAGAGAAATCACTTTTTTTTTTTTCTGAAGAAAATATCTGATTAAATAACATTTATTCATTAATATTATGTACACAGTGCATGTTGATATTTAAAGCAATCGGATCTTCAAGGAAAAATTCCTCCTGTCTGTTGGCACAACTACACCTAAGACAGATATACACAGTGCTCCTTTTGCAGGCAAAATCCTAATGAAAATCCCAGTTTTGATGAAGCAGTGAGGAATTTGGGGGGTTTCTAGAGCCCAGCTCCCAGCTGTAATACCCTCTGCTGAATATCAGGAGGGTTGGTCTTTGTCTTACTACAAGATGCTCTTAAGAAAGGCAGGGGAGTAGGAAGAGAGTGGTTTCACATTCCACAGGCTTTGCTTCCTTTCCCATATAAAGATAAATGGAGACTTTAAAAATCATGGAACCAAAACCAAACTCCAAAACCAAGATATTACAACTAGAGAGAAGTCAATGACTTCTAGGACACACAATATGGACATAAATCTCCTATTTTTTTTTTATTTCCAAGTTATATGTGAGAATGCACTTCTTGTCTCCTCTCACTCCAGAAACTCTGCTGGGATATCAGGAACTTGAGGAAACTTCTACTGAAAAAAAAAATAAATTGTTTCAGTGTCATAGAAAAATATTTAATTGGGGGAATAAAAAGAAGCTGATTTCTTTCAAATTAATCTTGAGGGACCCTCAGCACGTAAAAAAACAAAACAAAACAAAACAAAACAAAACAAACCCAAAAAGACTTGCAAACAAACAAAAAACCAAAACAAAAAAAACCAGACAAACAGAAAACCCAACAAAACTACAAGAAACTACACAGGCTAAGAACACAGGTTCATACTGCACCTCACCTACACTTCATACTGCTGGACTCTAACAAGGGACTGAAGGGTAGAATTTTCAGAGGACCTAGATTATTGAGACCTCAAAGTGCTTTTAAAAAGCAATGATAGGGAGAATTTTGAGTTACTTAAGTCTTTTATAAATGCCAGATCTACACCTCTTTAAATAATACCAACACAACACATATAGACATGTCTTTGAATACACTTTAATGTAGAGAATGAAAAAAAGGAATATAAAATAATTGTAAACTTTCAACCTTGAGGTTAATTATTCATTTTTGTTCAAGAGAGAAAAAAAAAAATAATGAGCTTTCATATTTTAATATTTTGCTCTGTACTTCTATGTCCTCAGCCTGACACTGCTAGGAAATGGTTATGCAAGTACATTAAATTTTAATGGTAATTGAACACTATTTTTCCTTGGTTACATGTTTTAAATTAATATATAATTTCACTGGAGGGTAAGCAAAGATATCTCTTCATGTACCTTGGTGCACTTGGGCTAAGAGGTAGGGCACACCAAACAGTAGATAAGACACATTTTCAGGAGTGGAATCTAGTCTCTTAAAAAAAGTCTATTTCAGGTGCAATACAAGATATTTTTAGAAATAAATACAACTTTTAACAAAGAATTAAATCATGAGAGGAAGACTTGGAGAATGTATGTTTTCATATGTATCAAGAATGTATGTTTTCATATGTATCATATATACTTTCTTCATTTTTTTAAGTTTTCATTTCCAAACACATTATCTTACTTCCACAGATGTTATTCCTGTCTTGGGAAGTAGAAACGTCATAAATTCCTGAAAGAGTAATGCCAGATTAGCCCTTGGGAGCAGTTCCACCTAGATGAAGATCCTGAACACAAGCTTATTAATACTTCATTGTATTTTGTGTGTACTTTGTGTGTTTGCATGCAATAGCCACACAAGATACATATTAAACATGTTTATTTTGGCACAAATGCTGGACACAACTGCAAAGCAAGAAATGGGGAAAGACTAGGACAATTTTGGGAAATAAACCCCTGCAAACTTCTTGCAGAGGTTTTTTCACAAGAACAAAGTCATGAATGGCCAGCATTTCACATCCTCTCCCCTACACACCCTGCCATTGTAACTGATAGCAGAATTCAATTGCTTTTTGAATGTTAAACATAATGAACTGTGTTTTCATGCTTTGGATCAGAGTTTATTTTCTTTCTGCTGACACTTAATATTTGAGATATTAGAGAATAGAGTTGGGATAATCTCCCTGGCAATTTACTCAGTATACCTGCACTACTAAAATTTGGTTTTCATCATTTCATACATAATCCCCATTAACTTAACCAGATTAAATTCAAGGATACTGATTCTGTACCTTCCTTCACGTGATTTTATTGTGATGTATTATTTATAATGCTGCTTCATGATCTGTGGCATGGTACAATCAAAGCAGGAACACAGCACAGAAAGCCCTCACAAACACAGCAGCAGCTGACACTGCCTCAGCACAGCAGGAGAAATGCAGGGTACTCACATGCTGTGCTGATTTGAACCTACTCCTGTCCCAGGCTGTGAAATTCATCTGCACATAGCTTTGTGGCTTCAGACAACAGCTTGACCAGCTAGACCTGACTTTATTTTGTTAGGGGTTTTTCCACCTCTGTTTAATTTTCATCATCCAGTTGTCTCTTTTAGTTCTGGGTTAAAACGCAAGGCATGGACCAAACCCAACACCTACTGATAGGGAAAATCCCAGCTGCACATAAATCGGAGGAGTATGTCAAGACATGCAGTGATAGACCCCTTGATCAGGGGTTGAGAATCCTCTGTGGGATGCAAAACAGTCTCCACAGAGGCATTCTGAAGTCCAGCCTGCCTCCTTCCTCAGATCTTGGGTGTCAGCCTGTAGCTGGTTTATATTTGGCAAAGGTGCTTCTCCAGACCCAGGATCCCTTTTCTGACACCAAGCCTCATGTCATGGGGTAAAGCACCAAGACTAGATAGATGTATGTCTTTTATAGCTATGTTTTAGATCTGATTGATTCCTAGGTGACAAGAATAAAATTCAGGGAATTCCCCTACATATATCACTATCACATTTTTCCACCTATTGTGCACATGAAAGGTTAAAATTCCTTTCTTTAGCTCTTAATACAGCAGTAATAAGTCCTATCACAGGGAAACTATGATGGACTGCTGAAAAGATGAGAAACCTTTTTAACTTTGGAGACTATCTGCTCAGGAATCAGTTTGAGAGATGTGTGGAGGCTTGTTGAAGATCTAAGTCATCTGTTTCAGACTCAAGCAGCCCTAAGGTAGGCTTAAGAATGTCTGTAGTGGAGAGCAAAAAACAACTAGACTTTACAGCAAGTAGGAAGGAGGCAAGAAATACACAATAATATACTTGGATCCAGATCTAGGAAATACTTTGTCATTGAGGACAGATTTCAGATAAAGGTCTCAGTTCTTTAGAGGAGTTACATTTGCTAACTGCATCTAAGAATTTGTGCTTTCAGGAAATGATTTGCACATGAATTGTGTACCACAGATAAAGCCAGTGTTGATACACTAAAACTGTCTAAAAACCTCACAGCCACTATGAAACCTGTCTATGTTAACATCAGCATAAACTTGTTCCTGATTATCTTACAGAATTCTTCATTACCTTACAGAATCAACAGCCTCAAACGTGACTTTAATTACCTTTCCCCTATAGTTTTTAACTAATGAAATATATAAGTGATAAGATTAGATGATGATTCCTTGTTTCTGACACCTCCCTCTGGCATTTCTTACCTTTTTATAAGTGCTTCCCAGGTTTAACTAGCAATTATTGTAAATGCTTAAGAGTTTTGAAATGCCTGGGCTCAGCATTCCCTCAATTTATTTGCTCATCCAGACCTCACAAGCTGTATAGTTTATAAGCATTTAAATAATTAAAGTTTGAACCTGCAGGGCTTTTCTTGCTGATTTTTGAGAAGAAGGATAATTTACTGGGAAATCAACTTTAATTGCATTATCTTAAATGTAAAAATGATTTGTCAATGTGCATTACCAGATTTTATTTGGTAACAAAAATTCTTTCAGTGAAAGGATCGTGTTGACTGATTTAACTAGGCACACTGCAACAAAGATTAATAATTTCAGAAGCAGATAACATAATCATCTTACATTATTGACACAACAGTTTTCATACTTGGTTGATACTAAAGGGGCAAATGTAAACTCAGCAGTCTCAACAATCATCATTTTGTGATATTTTTGTCAGACAGAATTGCACTATTATTTTGGCATCACCTACATCAACTTAGAAACTCAGGCAATTAGACTTCAAATGTGTTTTCACTGAAGTCTCAGCTGAAAATCTAATCCTGTTGGGTTTTGTGAAAGCCCATTACATTTTTTAACTTCATTGCCATGTTTTGCTAACGTCATCATGCCCATGGTAAAATGTAAACCGAGGCCTCTCTAGAGTTCATTTTATGAAATGCAGTTTTTGGCCCACTGTACTGCTGAAAGGCAATAGTTAGACAGGAACAATATATCTTAGCAGACATCAGCTCCTGGAAAATTAATAGCAAAAGTATGTTTCCTGGTTCTCTGCTACTTCAGCAGAGGAGAGCCCAGGTATTGCCATACCAGGTTTTAAGGAGATATAAAACCAGAAAAAGATGCACTTCTGCAAATGTCTATGCTGGGGATTAGAGGGGAACATGAAAAAAAGCCCACACATCTCCCACCCCCTCCCTCCCCCCCAAAAAAATCCCCAAGAACTAAATAAACCCCCCCACAAACTGGAAACAGATCAAAGCTGGAAGAAAATAAGAGAATATTAAGGTAAATTGGTTTAAGCAGACAGGCACAATCATGTTAATTCTTTATGTACACCATATACAGGAAATTGCCACAAGCTACTGCCCGTTCTTATTCTCTGAGATACCTAACTGCAAAAAAAAAATCAGCCAAGCTACACTGGTGTCGCTGTTTGCACTCTGATTCATGTCAGCCAAGAGCATGGGCATCTTTACAGCCCTTAACCATTTGTTCTCCCACTGGTTTGAAGTATTTTATTGCCTTTAATGAAATTATCCAGTGTAAGTATACGGAATATCATGGAATGGAATTACAGAACCATAGAATATTTAGAGTTGGAACAATCCTTAAAGATTATTTAGTTCCAGCTCCCCTGCCATGGGCATGAACACCTTCCACTAGATGAGGTTATTCAGAGCCCCATCCAGCCTGATCTTTAATGCTTTCAGGGTTAATGAGTTCACAATCTGTTTGGGCAACCTGTTCCTGTGCCTTGCCACCCTCCCAGTAAAGAATTTCTTCCTAATACCTAATCTAAATCTACCCTCCTTCAGCTTAAGGCTATTGCTCCTTCTCCTATCACTACATGATGTTCTACAAAGTCCTTCTCCAGCTCTCCTGTAGGTCCCCTTTAGGTATTGGAAGGCTGCAATAAGGCCTCCCTGGAGCCTTCTCTTCTCCAGGCTGAACAACCCTGCCTTTCTAAGTCTGCCTCATGCAAGAGGTGCTCCAGTCCTCTGATTAGCTTAGTGGTTCTTCTCTGGTGAGAACCAGTTTGACTTGTTCCAACAAGTCAAAGTCTTTCTTGTGTATCTTCAAAATAACCTTAATCTTCTTGTGTAAGCTTCAAAATAACCTAAATATTTAGAGTATAACTGTCGAGTTTAGTTTTATAAAGAATTATATTTTCCCACTTCAAAAAATTAAGTTTCTGTCTTAATGATGCCAAGATGAGTTTTACACTAACCCAGGAGAAGCCAAAATGTCACATTTAAATTAGCAGGGATCATCATGTCAATTAAACAGCTCCTTTTTTTTTTTTTTCCATTTAGTCTTCCAAAGATATTAAAAAGAAAGAACAAATTTATGAAGATAAAAGCCAAGAAATCTGTGGGTTTAAATTGTAAGTGGTCCCAGAAGAGTACTTTTGTATCATAGTGGGATTGCAGTTATAAAAAAAACACTATCTTTCCTCACTAATGTTTCTGAACATCTACTTAGGAGTAAATCACATTTGCCTCCAGAGAATCTGTTTTTAACTGCATAAAAATTATTCACTTAAGTGCTCATGCTAGATAATAATTTTTCTTAAGCTTGAAAATTGCCTGAAAGTTGTATTATGAAGTGGGTTTTGTTGACATAGAGAGCTAGAAATTGTGTAGTTGTAGAATATGCTAACAGATAGGATTCTATACAAACACATCATATGAAATCACATCTGGTACAAATCATAACTCAATCACATCAGAAGGACACTCGTGTCCTGGTGTGAATTCTGGTTTCTTTTCCCTACCAAATACTAAATTGTCTTACACCAATTTTTTAATACTTTTAGGGGAATAAAACAACAGTTTTGTGTAGGTTTACAATCTAAGCAAAAAGGGTAGAATTATCCTTACATAAAAATTGTAACAATAACCGTGACTTTTCCTTTTGCCTCTGACTTCATCTGCCATGGGCACAAGAGCATTTGATGCAGAAATGCAAAGGAAAAAGGAGTCTCTTGAAAAAAAGACCTTGCATGCACCTCTTCCAGCTGCCTCACCCTCTTTGGAACAGAGTCACAGATTTTGAATAGGAGCATGTGGATTTGAGGAGTTCATACTGACAGTTCATGCTACCAGCCATGTTTGGTTCTTAGTGATGCCCAGTTGAAATCCTTGGAGGTTTGCAAAGTGCTGTTTACTTCAGATCTAAATAGTGATCTCAGAGTAGCAGTGGAGGTAACAAAGCCCTTGAAATAACTCTGCTGTTGAGCAATGACAGGTGAAGAACGGGTGATGAACATTATCTTGACAACTCTGCCAATACTTCAGCCAAGTACCTCTTCACAAGACTCCTCCTGAGTTTTGAAGAACAGGCCTTATTGTCATTTACAACTCTTCAGCTTCCTTGAAGCCAGAAACCTGAAATTGTGTTTACTCAATATTAAATCTCAACCTCACAGCAGTACCAGGGGTTATACTCTCCTTGGTTGCAAATGAGCTGGTCTGCTGAGGAGTCACAGGAGCAGAAGCATTTGTAGTAGCACCTTGCCACCCTTCTATATGTGGCTAAACAAGTCATCAGCTTTTCCCCCCAAGGACTTCTTTCGTTTTCAAGGCCAAATTCTGTCCTCCTGTATACCTCTTCATCCAGTGAAGGCAAATAGAACAGAATTAAGTCCTCAATATACATAGCAACTGACTCAAAAAGAAGTTGTCAACTCTGTTTTACCAGACGGAGTTAAAACTGTTCAGCCAACAGAGTCATCAGCTGGCTCAGCTAATAAGAAAAGGTGATGGGCTCTGAGTGCTAATGAAGCACAATAGTCATTCAGAGCACATTGGGAAATGGTAGCAAGCTAGGCTGGTACTGTTTAGGATGAACCATGGGCCCCAGGCAGCACATTTTCCAACTGGAGATAGAAGCAGTAAGTATTAAATTGCCACAACAGAATTATAATGTAGTTAAGACACAAAGTTATCATTAAAGTAGTCCTTTTGTCTTTTGCCTTCAGAAAAATCCCAAGAAAAGGTGTCTAATAGAAGATCCCTAATCAGTGTTAAGGGCTCAGTCTTGTACTTTGTGGTTCAAAACACTTCAAGTGAAATCATCTGTATCCTGGTATCAGTGGAGATGCATAGATAGAAGGAGGAGTTTATATTTTTAAGTCTCACATTTTTAACTAAACTAAATGTTTTCAACTGGTTCCTGTATCTAATGTAATAGTCAGTCCCCTGAGTTTTGTGATTAATTTCTTTAGAATTTATCCTACAGATTTAATTTTAACATTACCATGGGAGCCACCGTCTTTATGTAGCAATATATACCTGAGAAAGTACTAGTGAGAATATTCACTTTTCAAATAAAATTATATAAGTAAATAGAGCTTGAAACAATAAGTAAATACACTCTTGTCAATATAAGAATATGATCAGACAAAAAAATTATAGGTGTATATCTTGTCCTGGCCTTATCTACTTTCTCAAATTTGTATATTGCCATAATATGTTTAATATTTGAAGTTAATAACTTCACTTTTAACAATCAGTCATGAGGTAATTAAATATCCCATAAGGCACAGCATACCTAAACTAGGGTGCTTGAAAAATTAAACTTAAATTTTTAATTTTTTTCTTCTGTATTTTCCTACACTAGTTTCATTGAAAAAAAAAACATGAACAGCGAGAGAGTCAATAGAAAAATAAAAAGCATTTTTTGGCAGAGAAATAACTGACAAACTATTTGCATTTCAAGTTCTAATATCAGAATCCCTTGTCCAAATGATTCTCTTGGTTTTGGTTGGGCTTTATTTGTTTTCCTGTAATTTTTAATATAGATTTTGAATACAGTCAGTTTCTAATTATAGAAACCAAGAATTTTAAATTACTTTGTAGCACCTGTTCTGTGAACTCTGATGATTAAAAGCAAAGCACACAATCACATCAGTAATTCTTTAAAGAACCATCAATAAATATTGCAAAAGTGTAAAGCCCATTTACAAAGGCAGACTTTCCAAAATATTTCTGAAAGACTTTATCTGTGGTGCAATTCAAATGCACTAAGACACTGGAAACACTGAACAGAAGAATATGCATAGGACATTTGTCTTAGAAAGGAACAGCCCTTCCCTCTTTGGGAAAAGTTAATAGTTTTATTTTCTTTTGCTTAGAAGCTTGTATAGATGTTTCTTGAAGGTGTGGTTTGGCAGTAGTTTACAATATTTGCTTTAGCCTGTGTTTTTTGAGTAGCTCAGGAACTCCACAGCTTCAGGCATGAAAAAATTTCCTGTCTCTAGTCACAATTGGACTGACAGAGGTAAAAGCCTTAGAAAGCTGAGCAGTACAAGAAACAGAAAAACAATGGAGGTTGCAAGGAGAGAAGTAGATAAAAGCATGTATAAAGCCTAAGATAATTGGGTTGTTACCAAAATTAAGGATGAGAGAAGATTGTAGAAAAAATCAAGAGGACAGGATAATTTACTCTTAAAACTGCTGTTCAACAGATGGCCACCAAAGGCCCATGAGTACAGTGAGCCTGGGAACTTTCTGAATACTGGAGCAGTCCTGCCTGAACCAGTTGCCTTGAAGAAGCTTTTCTGTGTGCACGGGGGACAAGACAATAGCTTTGCAATTCTAAGATAACATTTGAGCAGATTGTGAAAGAAATTATTTACTTACATGCAGCAGCAAGATGTTGGTTAGGATGGTAGAGCATCCCTTAAGCTGCAAGTTTCTAATGAGATGCCCATCATATCTATATATTTTATACACACATAAATCAGAGATTTTAAGAGATGTGCCGCATCATTTATTCATGATATTTCTTCATGGTCATATGTATTCTCTTTTACTGGGGGTTATTAAAATAATGTATCTCTCTTTCTATGACATGTCTAAATTACCTCTACCCGTTCTCTGGATAATGGGGCTGAAGTCATCCACAACTTTTTCTCCTAACCTCGGCTAATGTTGTTAACATGTGACCTGCTGAGTACAGTGCAACTCACTCATGACCATTTGTCCTTTCTACCTGAAAGGAGGTTTTAATATTTAATGAGGAGTCCATCCCATTCAAAGGCAGTTAATTAATCACATTCTTAATGCATTTCATTCCTTCTCCACATCACCAGGCTACTCAAAAGATGCTTGCACTTGTTGCACATAACTCATAATAGGATTTGCCATCAGCTGCTGAAAATATTTTACACTCATTAGTGTAAAAGTGTACAACAAGTTAAACTAACAAATGTAACATTTGTTAGTGTTAAAGTGCTGTTAATTACTTTGTCATTTTTACATGTTCTCTTTTGCTCCCCCCAAAAAGGGCTGGCAGATTTTCTGTGTTGCACAATCCAACACAATCATCCTGCTCATTAAGTGCAACATTAATGTAAGAGTGATCAGAATGATCCAGTGGCTGGTCCCAGTTATACTGAAGAGCAGTTCCTCCAGAGTCATTCTGACTTCTTATTAAAACTAGGAACAAAATCTGGCTTTTTTTGCTGTACACTGGGATGGTCCTATGCCTTACCTTCTCTTCAGCACAAGTAGCTTAATTTAAAAACATGCACTGTAACAGCAATCAGTTCCATTCCCTCAGAGGGGATTACAGGCTAATCTTCCTGCATATGTTCACTGAAATTTTACCCTTCACCCTCTGGGGACAAAATTATGGCACAATTAATGCAAGAGAGAATTTTGCCATAGAGTTCAGTGGAGCAGGGCTTTCTAGCTTCATTTTAACCTACTCACAGTACTGCTGTAAAGTCTCATGAGTAATTTGAAAAATGGATTGCATTGAGCTGTGGGGATAACTGGCACAATCTGACTTTTTAGGGTGTGAGTTTTATACCGGAAAGATCTACAAGCAGACACATTCTGTAAGCAAGTCTAAGAGAGAAATTCAGAGTTCCATGAAAAGAAAAAAATTACAGAGACCATTGGGATTTCCTGGAGGTTGTTATTGTGACTGCACCAATGGTTAGGGTAATAGGAGAGAGTTCCCACAGATGTCGCTTCCACTTTGTGCCTTTCCTTAGACAGAGATTTTCATAAACTTATGAGCAGTTTTAGGATCTCGCTACTTTATCAAATTTAGTAGATTCAATTTTTTTTTTTCTTTTGGGATTTGTTTTGTTTTGTTTTTCCATTGCTTTTGGGTTTTTTGTTGGATTTTTTTTCCCATCCATCTCAATTTTTCAAGTCCACACAGAGAGAAAAAAATTCCAGGTATGGTCCTTGAGAAAGCAAGTTATAGAATTCTTGGAAAGCATTAATTTTAGTTCAAATTATCTAGTTAAAACTCTAGAACTCTAGAAAGCCATTCAGACAAGAAAGGTTAACCATATATGCTAATCAATAAAAAAGAAACAATATTTCTAAATGCATTAAAGGAAAAACAAGATTAATTTATTTCACTACAGGTGTGAAAATAGACAATATTGTGAACTGTGTCTGTACTTTTAATTGTTTCAGAATTATGCCAATACACAAGGAAACAGCAGAGATCAAAATCTATTACAGGCCTAGGTCATAATCAACTTTAAAATTCTCTTTGCCTGTGTAAATTTAATTCAGCCAATCAACTGCCCTGCCCCTAAGGGAATCAACAACTCCACTGAAATATAAAGTATCCTCCAGTCAGAGAGATCCAGCTTCTTTTCTCAGTCACATAAATAAAACAAAGCAACTCCACTTTTTGGTAGGGATAAGGATTCACTGGGGGAGTAGATTTTTACTGATGAAATAGAATAGAAAGTGATTCTCAATTTACTCTGAAAACAACATGAATCAGGAAAGTATTTGTTTTTCTGGCTGTCTTTCCATTTTTATTTTTTTACTTTAGGTTGTGTTTTCTGGATACAATCAATAGCAAGGCTGGTGCCTTGCCTGGAGATACAATGAGGGGTGTAATCCCTCCGAGGCTTCTGAGGTATGCAGAGATTGTGCGCATTAACTGCTCCACAGCTTCATGGCCTCATCTCTTCCTGACCACAAAGGAGATGGAGAGGAAATCACAGAGTGCATGGCCTGTAATTATATCTATTCTTTGCAAAGAATAAAGCTCATCATCTCCTCCATTCCAAGCTGCACACCAGTTTAAAAACTGGGGAGGAAAATGCCCTTGGTTAAAAGAAATACCATGGTCGAATCTTCTGGAGCAGAATTTGGGATGAGTACAGAAGCATATATTTGGATAAGGACAGTCAATTAGTAATCATAGGGCAATCTGAGTCTAAATTCTACATTTCAGTGATAACGTTTGTACCATATCTGGGGTTCAACACTTCAATAGGCAGCATGTTCCTTCTCCATCAGAATACTGTCATTAAGTCCTGGGGTACCTGAAGCTTTAGAGCTGACTCCAAATGTGAATTCCCATGATCTTGGTATATGTGTTGCAGGTCAGGCTCACCTATATATAAGGCCTAATAGTAGCATCATCAGACCAAAACTGGATAAAATATTTTGGTTAAAGAAAATTAGGTTTTTTGGAAAATAAAGCTCCTCCCATACAGAAAAGTTGGGTGGAAAAATGTCAAATAGCACTCTTTCCTTACTTACTATACCCTAATTTGATCAGGAAAGCTAAGGGTTTTTTTTTTTTTTTTTTTTTCAGGAAATATCAAAATTACATTTAAGAATTGTTTTAAATGCCTCAAGAAGCATTACAAGACCAGAGACACTGCAGATGTACCTCCTGTATGTGACTGTTTCCAAGTTTAACAAATGTGCTTTCCCAGCTGTATGGCTCCCTGCACCATATCATCCCCTGCTGCTTCACAAAGGTGGCAGGGATGTGCTGTTATGAGTGGAGACAATGACAAATGGGTCCTTTGTTTTGTTTTATTTTACAGTCACTCTTGCAGTTCTCAGGTCTGAAGAAAATGAAAAGTAGAGACAGCAATGACACCTAATGTCAGTACTCTTCAAAAGACGAGGTGCTTCCACAAGATCCATAGCATGTCCAGCCAAGCAAAGTAGAGAGCTTTCTTATAAATTAGTTATATATTTTTTTTTTACTTTTGTTAATAACTGTATACGTTTTACTACTTTCTTGCTCGTCACTTATAAATCTTTGAAAATAATTGCTTCAAAAGGAAATGTCCCTGTGGTTGCTAAGTGGATACGGCATCTCAGAGGATGAGAGAGACCAAAGACAACAAAATGAAAATGAAGAAAAAATTCCACAGAAAAACATGGAAAAATGCATTCCAATGTACCACTGAGTCTGATTCTTCTAAACAATTAATGATCCCACTGCTTAACAAAGCTATGTCCAGAGTTGCATCAGGATTTCAAAATGCAGACACCAATATGGGAGGATATACTGAATTTCTAATAACCTGAAAAATACTGAGTACTAGTTATTTAAGTATTTGAGAAGTTGGATTTTGTTGCTTGGGTTCTGCATGATAAAATACAGTATCAGAGAAATTTTGTTTGGCACAATGTATGCTTAAGATAAAAGGAGGGAGAAGAAAGCAAGATAAAGAAGTTAGAGGTTTTTTCTAACCTGCAAATACATATCAGTCTGGGGAAATAATTCTTTTATAGGTATTAGATCAAAAATTGCACATAAGCAAAGAAATGGAAAGAATCTTTGCTGAAAGAATAAATCATAGACCATCAAATGTAATTTTTGTTACCAGATGGGAAAAAAAGTTTTTTTGTTTGTTTATTTGCTATTCTTTCTTAAAGAAAAGAACACTTTAAACATTTTAATGTTTTAGAGAAAAAGAACATTTTAAATATTTTAGAGCAGTATCCCTTTCCTCTGGGGTAAATACAATAGTACATTGCTTAGCAACCTTTTATGATTGAAAGACCAAAATATCTTAATATATACAATACTACTGTGAAAAATGGTCAGCCAAGAGCCAAGTGGCTGGATGACTTGAATGATTCATTAGATCAAGATTTATTAAGAGGCTTTCTCTTTGGAACACCAACTGTAAAATCAGTAATGAAGCACAGCAATCATATAGGGATCATAGAGGCAAATAGGCAATGATAGTTTTCTCTGAAAAGAGGAGGAATCAGCACTACTGTGCTCAAGGGCTTTATGTACATTAGATCAGAAGAAATTGCTGTGTAGCTATTATGTGATGGGTTACCAACTGCAGCTGAAGCAGCCCTGGCAGGAATTACTGATGGAGATGGAGTACATGGGAGCTCTCTCTCCTTTGCTCTCACTTTCACCTGTAAGGACTAGAAACATTTCAAGGCTGCACAGAGCCAGGCTTGGATGTGATCAGTAGTTCACTGGCTGTTGAAAACAGAGCCTTTCTATTTTCATTAACAGACAGTGTCCAGAAGAACAAAGAAAGTGGAAAAGGAAATGAAAATCAAACTGTGGACTTCTTGCCTGCTAGATGGATACCAAGAAACCTGACAGGTATGGAGCAGGAAGAAATCTTGTTTCCCTTGCAAGCAATGAGGTATTCCAAGCTAAAAGCAGACTTAACACTTGCATAGGTGGATAATTTTTCACCAGGACAAGCTAGGTGTTTGCACATGTGAAAATATATTTTTCTGTATATTTTGAAACATACTTCAATTTGAATTCTGAATTCTGTATTTGAGCTATTTTGTTCTGTACAATGGACATTCATTTATTTGCCTTTCTGAGAGACATTCACCAAAGCCCTGGAGCCTGAGTGTTAAAGATATGAGTGAATACACAGACCTGAGCACTAATCAGTGTATTAACACAGTACCAGACCAAGGAGAGCTCTACCACACACCAAATAACACAAACATGCTCTCAGCAGCCACAGTGAGACACTTGCTACAGAAGTAGATCTGGCATTTCTTATTTTTCTTCCTCTAGAAATTGCCACCCACAGAGTAGAGCTGGCTGTGTAGCTTTACGTCCTGGACCTCCATGAGCTTTCTGAAGTTACTCACCTTCCTTCTCCCTACTCTTCCTAAGAGGGCTGGAGGAACACTAATGGAATGCACAGGATTGTTTCACAAATTATCATTGCATTTTAAAATAGATTTCCTTCACAGGGTAAAACAATTAGGGAAAGATTCACCTGTAAAACATTCAGACATTACAATAGCGCTTTGGTTGGATTTTTTGGTAAGGGAAAAATTCTTCTTAGAGCACATTAATTTCTAGCAAGCCCAATGATCATGTAGCCTTTGGATATTCCCCTTAGTGACATTTCTGCTTTACCAGAGTGGACACTTCTTTGAGAATTTACTAGATTAATTATATTCTGTATAATTGCCTAAGGACGGAAATGATGTTTCCAGATTTGTGTTTAGGGCTGAAGGATGTTAATCATGGGATAGATGTGAACAGCACAGTACAAAGACTGAAAACACAGTTAGGGGTTTAATTTACTTTCACAATAGCCTCCACTGAAAACATCACTTCTCCATCCATGCAACTAACCTCTTCAGGGAAGTCACTGCAGGGAGCAGAAGCAGAACCAAGGATTAAAGCAATCATTCATCTTCTTTATTTTCCTTTGAAGACAGCTGAAAAGGCAGAATCTGATGTTGAATTATAAAGACTGTTTAAGAGCAGATATAGCAGAGGAGATACAAGACACTTTTGAGTTTGGTGGGATTTTTAATTAATTTTTGGTGTCTGTTACTAGAGGTTTTGCTGATGTCAATGAGAGGCAATCTTGCCATAGTGCAGGATAGCTTCCAGAGAAGTATCAAATTTGAAGGAAGAAACAGAGTGTTTCACTCCTTGTTTTGACAGCAAGCTGTCTTGGGTTATGGAACCAAACCTGTGTATTCTATTTCATTTGTTGAAAGCAGTTGGGGAGATGTTTTTCTTTATCTCTTGTAACTCTGGGGAGAGAGGGGCGGATGCCTTCTGACAATGGGCCAACTGTTAAAACCAGGTGGAGCCCATTCACCACCCATCCTCCCTCTAGGGGGACATTTTCTGCTAATGGGTCATTAAGACTCACTTAAGAGCATGACATATTCTATCATCCTCATTGGGAGATGCTCCACCCAGTGGGGGGNCACCACTTTGAGTTTAGCTGAACCGCAGATCCTACCTATTCTTTATATATTCACAGCATGCACAGTTTTAGTTCTATAGCGAGCATCCTTTACCTAGAATGTGTTCATTGGTACCTATTCTTCCTGATATATCAGGAAGTTTCTTGGCTCCTGTGGTAAATACTTTAAAATCTGACAATGAGATACTTTTTCAGTCCTTCACATCTCCTGGATCTAGCTCTGCATTATGCTTTTGTTAAAAAAACTCTTAAGAACAAACACAGAAGAAAATATATTCAAGAAAATAATGTCTAGATTGTTTGCTGCATATGAACTTAATGCTTTCAAAACCACAATGTATCAGACGCAATTAGGATCTCATATTGAAAGATTTTCTAAATTACCTTATTACTATTACTACTACCTAAATTACTAGAAAACTTACCATCTGTGTAGAGAAATCAGCAAGCCGCTTTCTCTTGATTTTAATGTGTCTTCTAGAAGGTTTCAATTTAACACCAGACTGATCCTTTTATCTCCTGGTATTTTTCTTAAATTCATTTTCATTTTTGACATCAAAAGCAAGTGTCCAGATTCGTGAAATGAAAAGTGGCATTGCTCCTGAACTAATTGGAGTATGGAAACAAAACAAACATAACTAATAACTTTTGGTTTAACATTTGATGTAAACCTAGATCAAAGATGATTTTGTTACTTTGAAATACATGGAATACACCTTGAAAACTATAACATACTTCTTAAAGACTCTCTGGCATTATTTCACTTTCAAACAGAATTTGCAAAGTAGGAAGGCCTTAGCATAGAGACCCTCATTACATCTCTATCAATGAGTGAAGAAAGAGGTAGAACAGAGGCATCACACATCAGCTTCTTTGCAGACCCAGAGTCAGGTCAAGATGGTGACATGGTAATTCCTGATTTACTCTGCTGGTGGTCAGGTGTCTCTGAGAAAGGTAACAATCCTGTTCTCCCTCTCCTTTTTTTCCAAGCAGGAAAGAATTCCTCAGTCAAATGGTTTTGAAATTTAGCCACCTAAATTTCTGCATACATTTCTGCACTTGTTTCATAAAATAGCCAGATTTGCTGCATAAAGCTGAAGGGGTGGCACCTTAATAGAAAAATAAGCACTAAATGAAGCAGCTTCATAAGAGAGGTTCTAAGTGGCAGAGATGGCAGAGCTGAATTTGCCAGTGAGAGTGCCAGAGTGTCTTATTCAGAGGGGAGCTGTAGAAAGGTCTTAATAAATTGTACTTTAAATATGTGTGTGTATAGATTACATATAGGTTATATAGATATTTATATATATATATTTAATATAAGCTATATACTGGGGAAATGTTTCTGTATTTATTTTCCTGTTTCTAATTTCATTTTTCTGTTCTTTATCTATTAAGAGAGTGCAGGAGATATGACATACAGAGCAAGAAGAGAGAAATGACAAGCCCATTGTCTTCCTCAGAGGCACCTACAAGTCACAAAAGGTTCTCAGAATAATGACCTCCAAATTCTTATCCTGTCATTTTGCTCTAGTGAAACCTCTGACCCTCCTGTCAACCTCTACAAGTGAAATCTTGTATAATGAAAAATAATATAATAAAATCTGCTTTGAAAAGGTAAATATCAAGTGTGAGAAAATAGCTGACTGTGTTTAACCATATAGGACACAGGAATGATTCCTCTGTTCTCCCAAATGCTTTTATGTGTTTTTCAACATATGAAGCATGTGAATCAGAGTATTCATATATGGTATTCCATTTAATTAAAAAAAAAAATTCACCAGTTGGCCTTGCACTGCTCCACATATGCATGCCTTCTTATGGCCTTTTGCTTTCATATCAAGTAATTTGCAAGTACAGATGATGCAAATTGTCCAGTGCTCATTCTGAGAACTACATGCTTTTGATAAGAAAATAGGGGCATGGTGTAGATAATTGCATCTGAATTTTTCAGCAGATTTAATATACTTACCTTCCTGTTCTGTTTTGTTTTGTTTAAAGAAAACTGAATCAGAAAACAGCAGCTGGAGCGGAAAAAAGCAAACAAAAATTTTAAAAAAAAATCTATATTTCCTCATTCTTGCTCATTTACCTATTCTCTTTCACACTCCTGATTCCTCATGGGTTTAACATTATTTCTGGAGCCTTGACCTCTGAAATCAAATGGGAAGACTTCTGCTTCCTTAGTGATGCCTTAATTAGGTTTTGTAAGAGACGTATTAATGCAACCAGAATTCTCTTGCATAATTTATATTGCTAGTTATAATCACAAAGTAAAATCACCATCAAAAAGAAATTCGACTGCAAAATACTGGCTTGAATTTCTCAAGGATTACACCTTTGAAGATAAAAGATCTTTCATTACTTTTTTACCAAATTTGAATACAATATTTTGAAGAAAACATAATTTGTTACAGATAAGCAAAAAAAA
>VWYO01009040.1:115451-127362 GCA_013400275.1 Rhadina sibilatrix
AAAGGCAGTTTTAAGATTTAGGGAGCAGATCTACAAGTGTAAAGATCAGCTTTATTCCACCTTTAATGTAGCTACCTCAATTTTTCTAATTTCCATCTAGATGAGACATGTCTTGTGGACTTAACTGGGGTCAAACCATGGTATTACTGATGGATCATTCCCAACAGGAATCTTTACACTGGCATCCCCTTCATAAATCTGTCCCTGATTAAACACAGCTACTCCCTTCACCCAAACACTCCAACCAATTTTCCTCTCCCTCCTCAGATTCCTTGACTACCAAAAAGGACTTAAAAATAAACATTCACCTGGTTTTCATGATAAAGGTACAAAGCAGATGATTAGCTGGCCTAAAGAGTGCATTCAGCTGCGATGAGGGGTAACTCTACCATGAAAAACAACTAATAAATATTAAATTAGTTTCATCTAAAAGCTCAGGGCACTAAGTTATGTACTGGATTTACTGGACTTTTAGAAAAGTGGAAAAGGCAGCAGGTTAACTTTTAATGTGTACATAAAATGAAAATTTTTTTGGCCTTTGTACTGCTTTTATTACACCCATGTGGCAAATCAAGTTATGCTGATGCGGTCCCTAACTAACATTTGACTTCTCGTAAAAATAACAATCTTCCCTACAGACACAAAAATGAGAACAGTTAGCGAGAAAATGCGCATGACTTATATCTGATACAAAGTTGTTCATTCCTAGGTGTTCAAAATAGAAGGGTTTAGCAGTAGCTTAAATTATTTGAGCAAATGGCTTTAGAAATCAGTCTTGAAGTCTGTCAAGTTACACAACCCCAGCATGAAGCTCAAAGTTTTACATCTACATGGAAACTTAGAAATGAAGACAAGCATCAGTAAAGACAGAAAGATGAATGAAAAAGGGATCAGGATTTTAAGCCCGTACTGTGCCATCTTAGCTGAATACACAGATGTGTATTCAGCTTAATTTAAATTGCTTAGAAGTGCTTTCCACATACAAGTGCATCTTTTTTCAAATTTTAATAATACATGAATGTATTAATTAGTAACGCTCCGTGTTGCAAAAATGAGATGTAAGCAGACAAAGAGTCACCAGTAAAGCATAAAAGTTCTTTCCTACTACTTGAAGGAACAATTTTCCTTCACTGGGATTTATACATTTCTTCAAAGGACCAAACTAGGCTTGATTTTCTTTCAAATCTTACTGCTTTGGTGGTATGCTGAGTCTCTGTACACACTGTGACATTTTTGGCCTTTCCAAGACCTTGACTTTGAGAGGCTAAGGTGCCATTGACCACGTTTAGGCTAGGTGATAGTTGAAGGTCCCTTCCAACAGAAAAACTGAAACTATGCTGTTCTATTCAGTGCCTCCAGCATCCATTTGGAAAGCTTTGTCTGAGACTGCTCGTGATGGAGAGGCAGCTGCACATCCCTCAGACTGCATTCATTTTAGCAACAGCTTAAGCTGTAGAATAGCCAATTCACAGCCCAGCAAAGAGAACTACCCCAGGGAGTAGGCTGCAAAGAGCTTATTAGGTAGGCAAGTCACATGTGTGACATTCACCAGTCCCAGGACAGCTTATTCCCCACTGATTCTCTGCAAAGACAGCAGAATCTGACTGCAGGCTCTGCAGAGGCCACTGCATGATGGTAAATGTCACTTCAGAGTACCGAGAGATGGTATTTTTCTGGCCCATTAAACAGCACAATCCTCTGTACTTATTTTCATTAGCAAATCCTGATGAATCTGTGCATTAAAGAGAAATGTTTGTAAAGTGAAAGGCCTGAGGAGGGAAGGTGACACACTTGTTTCACTAGCTTCTCTAGGAAAAAAGCTTTCAGAAAACAAATCACTAGAATCACAGAAAATGTATTAAGTTTCCTGGTTTTCAGAATAAGATAGCAAATATGCTCAACACCATTTTAATCAATTAGAAACCAGGGTTTTTTCTTTCCTTTCAGCAATTAATCATACCTTACCTGAAGAGAAATTAACCCCAAAAAGGCAGTGTAAAAAACTCCCCACCACTCTAGAGCAGTTATGCTTAAGGAAGCAAAACCAGTTCTCAGAATCATAAGCTTCTTTGCTTAGGTTTTTTTTTTTTTTTTTTGCCTTGGTGAAATCTGGAGAAACTTTTTTTCCCCCCTAAACAAAAAATAGTTCTTTTACATATCCTGATTTTGTTATAAGGTGGTCCTTATCACCATCTGAGCAAAACAGAAAGATTAAAAAATAACAAAGCCCACTTACTTGGAAAAAAAAATCTGCAGACAATAAAAATAGGACTAAGTTCTGTTACCAATTCTAAATTCCTCTGCTATCTGAAGTGGCAGATGAAGACTTTTCTGCAGGTGAAACTTTTTCATATTGAAAGTAAAATATTGCTTTTCCAGCCTGTTCAGATCCCAGATGTAGCCTTCAGGAGAATTCAGTATTCAACTATAACACCTCTTCATATTTTATTTTCTCCTTATCTTTAAGACCTCTCTCAAGGACTTTGAAGAGTCACAATTGAAACTATAATTTTCTCTCGTCAAAACATTTTTATATCCAGCTGCAAAAATCAAGGTTCCTGCGTACTTCTCAATGAGAACCTGCTGGGTGTGCTTATCCTAATGCATGGCTCCAGGGTTGGGCTTGTTTGTTTGTTTGTTTGTTTGCAGAACAGTAACATGGAAGTCAGAACAGAGACTCTGGGGCTTTAAAGAAAGAGGTAGTCTGCTTTCAAGAACTGAGATGAGAAATCCAACCTGATGAAAACCTCTCTGCTGCAGCAGCACTGAGTTGTATTCATCAGCATAGAATAAAAAGGCTTTCTACTTTTTAAAAGTCCAAGCTGAAAAGTTACTCAGGAATTAAGAGTAGTGAAAAGTCCATGCCAAGCAAAGTTTTGTGTAGAGGATTAAGTTTAATGCTTATTTATGTTCCTGGGGTAAAATAAATGGTGAATAATATGAGATGTGATTTACATACCAGTGTGTTAATACACTGGACATTAAAGAGTAAAGCCATGGAATTCACACTGCTTGAGGCCTTCATGGGTTTCCCAAAACAAGATATTTAGTACATGACAGGCATGATTTATCACTCCACTACTTTTGTATTTCTGTCTATGTATTATAGCAAAGTTGTACACAGTAGAAAATGAGTAAATTGGCTGTGAATTAGTACTTCGGAGAATTAGACTGTAAGAACAGAAAAAAACTTTAAATAGCATCAATGTGAGAGATGACTAGCTAAGAGAAGTGCTCTGGTTAAAATGTATAATGAGGTGAGACAGTGGAGTTAAGGTTATTTGTCTGGACACACCTACTTAATACATTCTAGAGAACATTCACTCCTCTTTGAATCAGTTAGCTATGTTGGAGAGACAGCTTTGAATTAGAATAAAGACTAGGGGGTCTAAAACACATTTGAGAACAACCCTAAAGCTCTCCCCATCTATACCCTGAAGATAGTGGCTCTGTGCTCCTGTGCCAGCATGTCATTGGTATAACTGCACCAAGGAGAATAGCCAGTGCTGCGATGCTGATGTAGTACAGAGCTGTACCAACACAGTGAACTGCAGCCATAAATCTGCTAAATGCTTTTTAATTGCTCCTAATGAATGCTGCAATGGTTTGGCATTGAATTTCCATTTATGAAAATGTTTCAAAAGATGATTCATACCAGATTCAGGTCATGGGGAAAGAATACAATGTCATTTTTTGATGCCAAATCTATTTAAGTGTTTTTGCCTAAAGGCAAAACTCGTGATATTCACATCTATAAAAGCTTCAACCACCACACAAGACATACACTTTTGCATCTGTAAATGTGTCAGGATGGACTCTGAAAACAAGATTTCATGTCCATATATAGCACTGACCAAGCATTATGAAAAAGTTTTTCATGCTTTATATGCTGATAAGAAGGCATAAAGACTTTCATTCCTTCCCCACTTTCCTGTAGTTATAAAATTCATCCATGTGGTGTCCCACCCTTAAGGGGTAGGGAGTTCCACAGTTTTCAAATTACAGTTTTTCTGCTGTTTTTATATTCAGAAGTACTCTTTGTTTGACTGAAAATGTCCAAAAGATAGTAAGATGTCTCATTATGGATGCAATACATTTACAAGTTCCCTTCCTTTTTTTCAGTGCCTCATATATCTCCCATAAAGCATTCATTAAACACTCACAGACCAAAGGTAATTTATTTATTGATATTAGATAGTCCAAAAGTTCCCAATTTGGAGGAGGCTAAGTTATTAAAGGTTAAATCTTACAGAAGTATCTGAATAGAAATTTAAGTAGATAGCTTTGAGTTAAGGGCTGGGTTTTTTAAGGTTTTGTGAGTTTTTTTCTGTTTTTGTTTGTTTGTTTTGTTTTTTAATATTGATGAAAAAAGCTTGTGCACAGAAGCTCTTTCTTGAAAACAAATACAAAAATTACTTATTACATGAGGAAAAAATGCCTGCCACATACTTGAAAAGCACCTGCTTGGAGACTCATGTCGACTCTCTTTATATTAAAAAAGTACATTTTCTCTTTTTCTGTTTAGTGGCTCTCCTTTTGAAGGCAGCCCAGCAAGATAATAGCATTATTCTCAGAATACTGTTTAAGAATATCTATGATACTCATATTTCTAACAGATAAATTCTCTTCTCCAGACGATTTACTTGATTCCCAGATCTTCCCTGGTGTCATGGCATGCTGTAGCTAATGTCACACCTGGCTATATCTAGTCTTTAATCTTATAAAATAACACAAAACCCATTTGTCTTCCTCACTCAAAATATTCAAATTCCAGGAACAAACTACTGACCTAGGCATTCCTCTGCTCTGCCCCAAACACTGGCATTTCTTGCAGTATTAGGGAAGTCTGTGATGAACATTAAGGTTTTAGTCTGGTCTAGTGGAAGGTGTTCCTGCCCGTGGCAGGTGGGTTGGAACTAGATAATCTTTAAGCTCCTTTCCAACCCAAACTATTATAGATTCTATGATTAAGGAGCATCCTTTCTATGATTCCCATTCCTACAGTTAATATTTGAATAATTCAGTAAACATAAGCAGTTGTTAAGCCCTTTTAATAACTGAGTTTATCTTTTATCAGCAAAGAATTTGTGTGTCTTGGAGTTTCCCTCGGAATGGAGAATGTAAACCCCTCACCCCCTCCAAATTATAATTTTGCAATTAAGGGCTTTCAGGCAAAGATTTGGGAATAGGAATAACAGTTCTTTACTAGCAATATTAACAAATGTAGTAGTAAAACAAACAAACAAGCAAACAAACAACAATCCTGGAAAACCCTGACAGAGTCAGAGCTACAACCTGACACCCNTTATATTTGAAACACCAGGGCGGATATGCATACTCTGTTCCTGTCTTTCCTGGAATTTTCACTGCATGTATACTCTCTGCTTTTTCTCTAAATAACGGTAACAGCACAATGATTTATGGTGGCTGCTCGCCCTCCTGCACTGTGCCAGTTTGCCAGTAGCTGACCTCAGCCAGGGGCAAGTGGGCTTTCATGGAAGTCTTAGAATCACAAAAAATTGTGAACAATCACATCCATGGTGGAAAGGGCAGCCAGCTATAACCACGTGCTTCTGTGCAAACAGATTTGGTGTTCAGCAGTAACCTTCTGTATTTTACAAAAAAAATGAGTGGTCATGCACGCAACAAAATTGCTGAAAAGGATGCAGAAATAAATGAATTCTGCTTAGGATAATCTTATTCATAAAATCACATGTAATTTAAATAGTGTTAAAGAGAAGGGTGAGAAGAGGATCTCCTGGGTCAGCCTGTCAGAACTGACCTCAGTGAGGTTTGTGTAATTCTCCTTGCCTAGGAGGACAGCTGTGGGTATACAGGATGTCAAGCCCAAAGGCCTTTGGTAAACTACAATTAAAGAAAATAAAGCATGGGTTTGAGTGAACAGTTTCTGAGGAAAACTTACTTTTAACTTGGAGTTTATAACCTACACTACTCAAGGTTTTTTTGGGGGGGTCTTTTTTTCTCTCCTCTTTCAATACACTTCCTGGAGTCTAAATATCCTTTTTTTCTTTTGTGGATCTATGTCTTTTAAACCAAAGCAATTTTATGATCCTTTGAACTGATTTTCTTTGCTGTCAGTTGGAAAAATACAAGTCCCCTGCAAGAGATAATATAATCATGTCTTCCTCATCACAACAGGCTACAGGCAAAACACAGACAAGCAGTTCTCCTGCTGTCTTAGATATACCAGGCTTATCAGAATCAGTAAGTCAACTAAATAATAAGTCAAAAATATTCTGTAACAGTCTGTATCTGTGCATGTGTGTATAATAAAATCAATAGTGCCTGGAAGAAAAGCCTTTCTTGTTTGAAATACAATGACTGTTTATATACAAAGCACAGAAGAAAATTACTTCCAGTTAAGATAATCATATTGATACATATTATGTCTAATTTGCTTAGTCTAAAATTAAGAGGGAAAGAAAGAAGAGGGGGAGTTCTTTTTCCCATTTAATTGCCTAATGAAGTCCCTGAAAGTATATAAGTAATAGAGATTGGACTATCTAATTGATTTTAAATGAAGGCTCTGTTTTATGAAGACATTATTTACTGTTTGCTTCTTGTGCCTCCTTCAGGACAATCACTGTGACGAAATAATTTTTTTTTTTGTACTGAGGTATGCTTTTTTTGAGTCTAATGTCTGTTTGAATCCCTCAGCTCCAATGAGTTGCCAGGCTGTTGGCCAGACATTTGCAATTTAAAATGTGAAACTTCAGATGAAATGCACAAGCAAAATGTATTGAAGCAACATAAAGGGACCAAATGCTAAAAAAAATAAAAAGAAAGAGAGGAAGAGAGAAGAGGAAGAGAGAGGAAAAGGAAAAGAGGAAAAGGAAAAAAGGAAAAGGAAAACTGTGTTAAAGTCCACAGTGGTTTCTAAATGTAAATATGCTATATTTTATAAAACATCTAAAATAAGTTAATAAGTACTTAATAGATGAGTGCCATCCTAAAATAGGCCATAGGATTCTATGTTACAACAAGAATTCTGATGACTTTAGGCACAGACCTGTGAAAGTCATAATCTTCAGGTTTAGAAATTACTTTGTAGCACAAATTGGTAAGAACTTATTTTTTTAATCTCAGTTTTTCCCACAGATTATTGGGAAGTATCGGGATGTATCTGATGAGTGGCCTAGACAGAGAAGGAATCAGACATGCAATCTGCAAAGAATAGCTCCAGCAAAGTGCTGACCCAGAGCAGAGGGAGGGAAGCAGGTAGCGCAGCAGGTAAATTCATTCATAAAAAGAAATTATTATAATGCTTTTCTTTCAAGGGAGAGTCTGAAAAAGATTGAAACTATCTGCAGAAGATAGAGAGAACAGATTTGACCAATATGAAGGACATTATGAGCTGACTACTGAAATGCTGAAATTCACTGAAAGGAAAGAAAAAGAATTTGAGCTAAGGTATCACCATCTCAAAAGTGTGAGAAAAAATTAAATCCCACAGTGTTAAATCCTGTAGCTAAGAAAGAGTGAGAGAAGATGCAGGGAACTCTTCAGGAAGTATTTCAGAGAGGTTTACTGGAGGACTTGCCTTAGTTTGGTTCTGTCTCCCCCAGTGTACAGCACAAGGAACCAGCAAAGAAGTTAACTCTGTTCATGCCCTCTTGTCTCAGTCCAACAAGATGCTGCTGAAGCACACATATGACTTAGAGAAGTGAAAATAGCTTTATCAAACACCTTCTGACAATTAACTTTCAGCTTTCTGCATTTGAGCAGCTCTTCCTAAAGGAGCTTGAGCAGAGAGAGTGGAGCAGGGCCTTGGAGACCCTGGAAGGTCCAGAGGCCAAGTTGTCCCCAGGTCAAGCATCATGGGCTAAACAACCCCACCTGCTGCTGCATGGTTTGGGGCACTAAGTGCTCTGCAGTCTCAGGCATCCTTCAGCTGGGCAGTGAATGCCCACAGGTGAAAACCAGCCTGCAGCTGGTCAAACCACTCAATTCAGTAGCAGAAAACACAAGAAAAACTCCTTAAAAAAAAAAAAATCTATCTCTGACTGAGCTGTACCTGAGAGTAGAATATTGCTTCTTGTCAGTGACTGAAAGATACTGATGAACTCACCTGCCAGCAATGACACTGTGACCTCTTTGAAGATGTCCTATACCTTTGGAGGAAGAACGATTTCTTTTACAGGTGCAGTTTTCCAATGAAAATATGCACTTTATAGACCTGACACAAGACAGTTATGTAATCAGCCAGGAATAAGTGACCTCAATTTAATATTTATTTGCATATGAAAAAAATAATTTAAAAATTGTCTACAATTTTTTTTTGATATATCAGGCAGAGAAACTATCAGTGAGGTATTCCCAAGAGGGACATCCACCACGAGCTGTCTCTAGAGTATTTTGCTTTGTGTATTCATAGCAATAGAAATCAAAGCAAGAATTCATAGCACCATGCCAAATCCAAACCACTATCCATTGTTTACATTCTGCAGGTAGAGTGGATCAGTCACTACACATGGTATTGCATCACTACATTTCCAGTGTGTCAACTACATGTTTGCATGGAACTGTTTAATCTGATAGCAGGTTAAAAATCTGAACTGTTTATTCTGAGAGCAGGCAATTAATTACATTTTTCTTCAGTATTAGCCCCTTTTTGCAATTACAGAAGAAGCCCAGAAGTCACAGAAGTTAATTTCAGGCTCATTTACCCACTGAAATTCAATTTTCACATGTTTCCCACCTACCTGTGCACCCACCTTCCCCAGCACAGAATGTCATTAAGGGCCACCCTTGAGATCTCATTTTTCACATCTATTTTTCCCTGTCTGGGTGAGTGAACATCATTCCTTCCATTCACAGAGCTTTGTCTGGGACAAGTCACTTCAGGCTTTTTGTCACTGAACTTCATCCACTGCCCGAGGTTCGAAATTTCTCACACAGCCTAATTGGGCTGACAGTGTGCTCTCAGGGGCTTCTCCAACCAGAGCACACTGCCAGTCTCATCTGTCTTGCAGGACTCCTTGAAGAGCTGAAAAACAGCTATCGGAATAAAAATCCTGAAGTCTAATGAAATCTCTTTTCTTTTCTTTTCTTTTTTTTTTTTTTCAGGGAAGACATTTCTCAAGAGTAAGATTTGTTGAAAACATGACAGGTTTTTAGCTTAAAGCTGCTGGGGTTTGCCTCATGCTAGTTTTCTCTGGCAAGTCATTGCGACACTGATAAAAACACTGTGTCTGCACCTTTACTGTGTTGTTCATAGATGGATCTGATCAACAAAGCCAGAGACCTTGCTTTTTTCAGCACAGCAGCAGTCCTACAGAGTTGAATAACAAACACAGGGATGAATTTCCTGGATACTGCTTTCCTTTTTCAAAGCAACATATGAATGCATATGTCTGAAACATTTTCTAACTTTCTAACCCTTCTGGGAGTTGGGGGAACCTCAGCCTGCTTCATGGCGCTTGAAATGCTCTACAAAGCAGTCGGCTGAGTTTTTTATCACAATTTCTTTTCACCTGCATAGATACTTGGAACATCAGTCCTTTGTAGTGTTTGGATTTCACCACTCTTCTCTTCTTGAAACATCTGTCTCATATCTCAAAAGCTGCAGCTTCTTTTTGCTTTGCACACCCCCTGGGTGCTGGACAGGAACATGAAGGGATCTTCTGACCCTGGAATAATTTTTTTTTAAAGGACCTGGACACAGATTCTGTACAGCAGGGCAGACAGCTATCCTGCCAACCACGAGACATCAAAGCAGAGAGACACATGCTCTGTTGCCACTTATCAAAGACATGTCTTTATTGCTGACCCAGTTTCAGGATGCATCAAATTAACTGTGCCTTAGCTGTAAATAAGCAATGATGGTGAAATGCTTTATGGGTTGGTGAGGCAAGGTTTGGTGATACCTTACCTGCTATTGAAGGGAAATCTTGCTGCTGGTGCAGGTCCTTGGTGGAACTGTCTCTGCTCCCTCCTCTCCACTCCTCTGTCCCCAACACCCTTGTACAGGCTCTGTTGGACTCTGCAGACCTTTCCTCTGCTCAGCCAGGGGCTTCAGACTTCCCTCATCTTCCACATCCTCCTGCGTGCTGCAGAACAAGAATTATCTCAGTCAGTTTATGTTACCACTCACTTCAATGCATATCACATATCTTTCATTAGAATCAACATCTTCACATGTCTTTGGTTGCCATCTTATCAGTCTTTGTTTTGTGGGTCTAGGACGTAAATTGAGATAGTTCATATTTTCAATTATATTCTACATTTTTCACCAAAACAATGAGATTCTCAATATATGTTAATGAAGATTTTAAATTACTTTCACTACAGCAATATAGTTTTGTTCCATGACAGTACTTATCTTTTCAGACACTATATTTTTTCAGTAAAATTGTCGCAGCTGTGTTTGAGGTGAAAATATCAATTAAAGAGATTATGCATGTAAATGGTCCAAAGTTTACGAACTTCTGCTTGAAGAAACCCAAGTTTTAGCTCACATTTAGTTGTTAAAAAATAGCTGTTGAAATTAACAATTTATCTTTCTTACATTATTCTATCTTATGTCACCATTTTCCCTCAAGTTCCCAAAGTTTCAACATTGCCAATAAACACAGCACGTGCAAGGGATAATACCTATATATCTTGTACAATCATCAAGGATTTAAAGCACCCCAAGGAAAGCAGAGTTCATTGCTTTCCAGGGAGTCCTTTATCTGCAATGAATAAATAAATGTTTGATCAACAAGATCTTCCTTCTTATTTTCTGTTTCTGTCACAGGAAGATGTGACTTGCCATCCAGATACCCAGCTGAATGGTTTAATAAGAGCGTTTCCAGTTTTAGCATTCGGATATGAAGCTGTAAGTTTCATCCCCTATCTGACTTCAGTGAAAATAAAAAAGTTCAGCATCTTTCCACTGAAGGAGATCAAGCCTCCCTATAAAACAGCACTAATTAGAGCCAGATGTATTCTTTCAGCTAAACAAACTTTTGAATTGCATTTAATGTGCATTAGTGCTGATTGATTTTTTCCTTATGAAATGGTGAGGGTTTAAATTGTTTCAAAACTCTTTACCCCCCTGAATATCTTTCTAGATAGCTGTTCAATCTTATAAAGTATCTGGCTATGCTTTTCCCTTTTGCAAAATTCATATGTGCAGGGAATAGATAAATTTGGCTCCAAATACCTATTTTTCTCCCACTGACTATTCATTCTTTTTAAAGAAAAAAATAAATGAAAATTTTGTGTTCAGAATCATGAAGCATACAGTAAATTCTAGTTTTTAACTGAATAGAATTTTAAATGTCACTGTTAATAATGTAATTATTTGCTCCTAATTTTAAATAATACATATCTGTATATACTCATAAAATGATTCCAGGCCGCAGTTCAAAATGAATGAAAAAGAGGGAGATTTCTGCTTGTGCTAGAAAATAAACATAAAATCAATATTGTAGCAAAACCAAATATGCCCTAGAATTTTGCTCTGCTATGATTCTGTATAAAGCTTTTAGATGCATCATCCTGCATTACTTTGTAGGCTGCTTTTGTTATGGGTAGAAACTTGCTCTCATGAATATATTTACAGGAAGGTGGGAGCACAATGAGAAGCATTAAGTAAGCAACCTTGACAAAATATGTTATCTTGTCCTTGAAAGACCATGGGACGTGAGAAAGATAACAGCAGGTGTTTCAAATCTGGCCAGTAATGTACCAGCCCACATCCTTCTGCCATCCTAGTGCTCTGATGTCTGGTCTCACTGTGTGGCCTCTGCCCCTTCTGCCTTTGCTCCCTGGGCACTGTGTCCCAACAACCTGGAAATCACGTGTTTTGATCCAGAGAGGGAGTGAAGAATTCACATACAAAAGAAGCAGTCAAAGAGGCAAACTCTCAAAATGCCTTTTTGTACACACACACACACACACTAAA
>VWYO01009040.1:127410-159392 GCA_013400275.1 Rhadina sibilatrix
GAATATGGTTGAATAGGCCTCAATCTCTTTCTTTGTTACTGGAAACAGTAATCTCAAATTTAGACAGAAGATGAGCTCCTAAGAGAGCAGGATACAAGCCTTTCTGGCTGTCATTTTCAAGCCCCATAGCTCTGGGAGATGTGGAGCTGACTTCACAGACTGGAAATGTTGGTTATCTGGATAAATTCAATCCAGTTTTGACAAAGTCGACTTAGATATCTCCCTGGGGGAAGCCTCTGTTGCAATGCTGCTATTCCCTTATGAGGTGAATGAAGTGCCCAGAGTTTTTGGCTCACATCTCTTTGGGAAATACCTGAAAATTCACAATCTCCCTTTCCCCCTTCATCCCTTCTTCCTCTGCTGCCTTGGCTCTCAGCATCTTGCTCCCACAGGATGGTTCTGACAATGTGGTGCACCTCAAAGCCAAGAAGGCAGCACAAATAGGTTGTCTTACATCTCCATAGCCATTGAGGTCCCATAACTGTAGGCAAAGACTGACTGTCCAAGGAGAAAGGAGACAAGACCGAAAATCTTGTTTGATCAGAAGATTCATCAAAACTGATACAGTTTGGCATGGTTTTTTACAAGTTGACCCTTCAAAATTAAATTTTCCTAGGTGATAATTTTCCTCAGTTTGTTCTATTTTGTGGAACTGTGTTTTTGAAGGATAATTCAGCTAGAAAACCTCAAAAAATAGCTTCCCAAAGAGAGTCTGGGTGACCTAACTCCTTGCAACTTAGATGCAACTGAGTGAACTCAATCAGAAAGGTCTTCTCTAAGTATCACAACACTATACAAATACAGGCAAGTGGAAAATTGTCATCACTGTGGATGTGCTTGATGGATATTCTGGGGGGGGAGGGGAAAGGGTATTTTTTAAAGGTTTTCTATATATTCAGCATTGCACTTATTTGATCATTTGTGAAAAGAGCAAACCACTGTTGACATTCATCCACAGAGAAAAGTTTAAATTTTATACACTACTGCATCCATTATAGCTCAAGCAAAGTTCATGCTCTCAAGGTCACCCTTCTTTGTGATTCAGTCAACAAAACTTACTTTTTTTCTTGCTCTTCTGTCTTTGGGGATTTTTTTGAACAGAACTCGAAATTAGTGTAGTGAATGTAGCTAGAGGAATGAATTAAGACATAATTAGCTCTTTCGTTCACTGAAGAAAAAAGATCTAAAGTGTATGAATCTGACAAAATAATAATAAAAAAGAAGTATTTGCAATTCTAGCTCTTTTCTTTACCATGGACCCCAATTTACAACTCTTAACACCTTTAGCAACAATAACACTGCCATATAATTTAGAGGCCAACTTATTTTAAAATAGTAGATACATTTTTAAAAGCAACCAATAATTGTTGTCTTTTAAATGTGGACTCTGATTTTCAAAAAGCAGCACACAGACACTACAAAAATTTTGTCAGTTTAGAAGGCATTTTCTATTGTAGTATTTTTTCTCAGTTGTATTCTTCTTATTTTTGCTAGTGTATAAGTTATTTTATGCTTATCAGAAAAATTATAATATGAAGGTTCACCCTCCCATAAATAAAGATGATTAATAAGAGAAAATTAAGGCACAAAATAAGCAGAGCTTGTTTAAATAGAGTTTAACTAGTGTAAAAGCAAAGAAAATATAACAATTGCTCAAGATACTACAGCAAGCTGCAAAATGAAATCCAGTATTTTTTAAAAGTAGGTTGTCTGAAAATTGGAGTAATAAAGCATATTGATTAGATGGAGAAATAGTGTCTTTGCAGAAAAAAGCACAAACGTTAAAACATTGAAGAAGTTACTGCAAAGTCCTGCTTTGTCAATGTGATATTCAAAAGCCACCATCTTTTTTCACCTCTACAGCTTTTGTGATATTGCTTCCTGTGAGCCTTTGATGTATTAATTGGTGTTTTGTACCAAATGCAGTTTTAAAGGATTCTAAAGTTTCATCATCCTGCATTTAACATCTGCACACAGGTTGTCCACCTGACCAATTACATCTCAGGCTGATTTCCTAATCAAAAGGCACTGAGCTGGAGTTTGCTTTCTCGACCAGCAGACACGCTTGCACCTGGGGAGAGACTCTCAGGAGCATCCCTGAGACTTTAATTCATGACCCAGAATACACAGAGTAATAGTCGTAGGGGCCAGCAATAGGCAGTGCAAGAGATCAGCACGTCTCCCAGTTATATCATTTCATGTTATTGGGTTTCAGGGGGGTGAACAGGAGAAATAGGGAGCCAACTATTTTGCCATGCTGAATGTTTCTATTTTTCCCTAGAAAAGTCAAAGCAGTATTCAAAGCAGAAAGCTTTCTGGGAAGTGTTTTTTGTCATGGCCTGACGGGTCCCTTTAGTACTTACCATGATTGCCCCAGAACACAAAAACCCACTGTGAATTTCAAGTCTTCTTAGCAAAGAGAGGTTTCAAGCTATTTAAAGCAACTACCTGGAAATGACAGCTATATAACTCAGGTGAAAAGTATAAATAAATGAAGTCATGGTTGCTCAGATGAAAATAATTAATTTGCACTTTGTAATAGATCAGCACTGGCTGCAGGGAGCAAAAGAATAAGGTAGATAAAATGTTCCTAGAAGGAAAGAAAAAGGGGGAAATAAATTTAATAATATAGGATTAAATCTACCACAATATAAAAAGAGAAAGATTCAACAGAATTAATAAAATAGGTTTAATCACACTTTTTCTTCTCACAGAAATCAAAAACTGAAGTCATTAATAAAATTATATTAGGATCAAAAGATTTTCATTTATTTGAACAAATATGCTCTAGTCTTTTACAGAACCAAATTAAAACAGAGATATTATGGGCATATAACTTTATCTCCTTGGTTAAGCTTTCCACCAACTTCTTTATTTCAGATAACCTTTGATACGTGAATATATACAGAATTCTTTTAGAAGCAAAACATCCCTTAAAATCTCTTCTTAAAAACAATTATTTTGTGATTACTAATTGTTAAAGAGTTATGCTGATTCTGACACTTTCATAGTCTTACTGTAAAAATGTCTACAACTGAACTTTCACTGAGGGCTTCATTTTAGAATACTTCAATATTATATCTGGGGATAAAAAAATGCTTCAAATAGAGATTTCTGACTTCAGTAAAATTATCCTGTAATGTTTTCAGAACTGAAAAATATACAAAAATATGTTTTTCTCCTTTTTCATTGAATTCTGAATTTTGACAGTTTGAAAACAGTAACTCAATGGAATTTTTCTTGCTCGACATATTTATGAGATTTCTTGTTATTAATTCTTTTCAATTTAAAGAATAGAATTACTGGATACTTTTGAAGTTACTTCATCCGAGGTGAAAATGGAAAAAAAATAGAAAGGGATAAATCCTTTCTTCTCTAAGAAAAAGGAGATCAAAATTTCATTCCATGCTGTCAATTTGTTAAGAGAAGGGTCATGTAAAAAAAAACATAGATGGTCTCTGAAAAATAATAAAGTTTTTGTCAGTATTTTAATTTTTTACATGATATGTACTTTCAAAATTCTTTAAAACATCAGACCAAAACAGTCCTTATAGATAGACTAAATTTTTGAACAGTAAAAATAAAAGAAAAAATGAGCTTGGATCCTTTTCAGTAATTTGACAAGCTAAAATACTGAAGCTTAAAAAGATTTCTCACTCAGCATGAAAATCTTCTTTTGAAAGGAATAAGATTCAAAGCTGATTTTGAGAACTAAAACTCAAAATATTTTCAATCTCTTGCTAATACTTCGTGCCTAAGACAACATTTACTGCTGCAGAAACAGCCCCCAGAGCCCCAAGGAACTGTCAGCCCTGGGATGGGAAGCACAGGGTGAGGTCTCCCTTTCAGACATCTCACTTCTTTGTACCCAGCACTGACCACAGGATTTGGGTTGGGCTCCTTTTGCTGGGGTTAGCACAGGAACAGAGGGAAGTAGGGCATTCCTACTTGTTTGTTTGTACAGATGAGAAATAAAAGTTGAATCTCAGTGGTCTTTGGCTGGCAAGAACCCAGATCAGAGCAAGGCTACTCCAGCAGTTGTGCTGGCATCAACCCCAGCTACACCATCAACCTCCTTGTTTTCCCCCATCTCCCAAAGCCCACTCAGTGTCTGATAACTGGGGAGAAAAATATAAACTGATTCAATTGAGTCATCTAGCTGCAAGTAAGAACAGAGTCTTTTTGACAATTGCTTGATGTTTTTCTTTTGAGACCTCTATATCATCTCTGAAGTGCACTTTGCATCTCTGCCTTCAATCCTGCTTGCCCTGATCTAAACACTGAAGACATGAGCACTGATATTTATTACAGGAGCTGCTCAACTCTTTCCACTTCCTATGATGCTCTTTTCTGCTGATCAAAACTTCATAAATATTGTGATTTTCTGCTGAACTTTCCATTTCTGGTATGTGTCTTAGGCTGTATTTTCATTTTGTATTATTTTTAAAATATTTTAGCCAAAATTAGATTTTTGTTTCCAAAAGTATATTTGAGGAAAAAGCACACATCATTCTGTCCATATAGAATGGAAAAAAAAAAAAAAAAAAAAAAAAAAAAAAAAAAAAAAAAAAAAACCACACACCCAAAAAAAAAAAAAAAACCACCAACCCAAACTAATAACCAAATACTAAGAAAAACATTCAAAAGAACAATAATGTACCAAAATCAAAGCAAAACAGGGAAGTGGCTGATGCACCTGAAGGCTGTGCTGACATTCAGCAGGACCTGGATGGACTGAAGAGGGGGATGCAAAGAAACATGATGAGGTCCAACAAGGGCAAGGGCAGGGTCCTGCAGCTGGGGAGGAACAACCCCAAGTGCCAGCACAGACTGAGGACTGACCTGCTGGAGAGCAGCTCTGCGGGGAAGGGCTGGGGGTCCTGGTGGGTGACAAGTTGTCCATGAGCCAGCAGCGCCCTTATGGCCAGGAGGACCAATGGTGTCCTGGGGTGCACTGGGAAGAGTGTGGCCAGCAGGTCAAGGGGGGTGATCTTGACCCTCTACTCAGCCCTGGGGAAGCCACCTCTGGAATGTTGTGTCTGGTTCTGGGCTCCTCAGCACAAGAAGAACAAGGAGCTTCTGGAGTGCGTCCAATTGAGGCCACAAAGACAATGTGGGTTCTGGAGCATCTCTAATGAGGAGAGACTTTGGGAGCTGGACCTGTGCATTCTGGAGGAGACTCAGAGGTAATCTCATTAATGCATACAAATATCTCAAAGATGGATTCCAAGAGGATGGCACAACACAAGAAGTTTCACCTCAAAATGAGGCAGAACTTTTTTACACTTAGGGTGGCAGAACACTGGAACGTGCTATCCAGATCATGGAGTCTCACTCTCTAGAGATATTCAAAATCCACCTGGGCACATTCCTGTGTAATTCGCTCTAGGTGACCCTGCCTTGGCAGGGAAGTTAGACTTGGAAAACTAGGAAAATGCAGAAGGTGTGGCAGGAGGCTGCTTGGTAGGTGAAGAGGATGGCCAGACCAGACAGGTACATCTCCCTGGTTCCTTGACTGAGATTGGTGCAGTGAGCTCAGTGTTTCCTGCCACAGTGGTGCATAGGAAAAAGTCAGGTCAGTGTTTCAGGCCTCTTGTTGGATTTAAGGATTACACGGTTAAGGAAAAGCATACTGAGCCTTACTGACACAATATGTGGGGTAGCAGGGATGGAGGAAAGGTGAAAGCAGTTTTCTCTAGCAAAAACCACTTCTCCTGGACAAGGGCTCACTGTTCCTAGCTGAGAGCCCCTGCAGATCAAAAAGCTTCCAGCTTGTGCAGAGCAGGAAGAGAAGCAACACCTTCCCATGCACATTTTGGCAGGACTTGAGTTTCCCTGCCTTGGAATGTGGCACAGACAAGCCTTTCAACATGCAGGAGTGCTGAGCACCACTGCCCTGAGGAAGCATGCCTACTCAGGGGAGCACACTCCTCCTAAATGTAGATGTACGATTTTATTGGCATTTATGGGAATTTTTTTTAGGAATGTAACACTGAAATAATATATAGTTGGTCTGGCTGGGGCCCATCATGCATAAATAAAAACTAAGAGGATAAAAACTTGGGATTGAAAGGGCAAATTCTGAAAATTTAGAAGCAGCCCTAGCCTGTACATTCTTAATGCAGGTGCTTTCAGTGCACCAGTTCTTTGATGTAAGCAGCATCTCATCCAGCCACAGCAACGTGACAAGGTTCATTCAGTTCTCCCAGGGCTTTGGCAAGATTACCAACCCCAGGATCTCTAAGGAAAGGATAATGCTAAAGTACAGTGAATTCTCCACTTGAACACAGAGAACACAGTTTTTCATTTTGCGGCGGATTCAACTGTTAGGATGAAAAATCCTACTGTGCATGCCTTAAAGGAGCAGTTACTGACAGAGAGGGAAGACGCCGCTGCTTCCCCAGAAAGCAAGAAAAAGATGTAATCTCTGTTCCCTTTTCCTCAGCCAGGAACAGTAGGGCACTCTGACTCCATGGTGCTAATTAGAGATCAGATGTATTTTCAGACTTTGGGGGTTCCTTCAGAACATGGATCAGTCATTCCTGAGTAACCCAGATTGCTTCTTCGTCTCTGTGCTCTTTGCTGGAGTTTCTTTTTTTTGGCTCTTTGATCCAAATATTTGACTGATGTAAATTGGTACCACTCCCTATGGACTTAGTTTTTAAAGATAAAAAATAAATGCTTTTTAAAAGTACTGCTTTGTCAGTCTGATGGTGAAAAGATGAATAAGAATGTCTGCTGCTCGCAGTACACAACTGGTTGCCTTAATAATACAGTCAAAATGGGGTTGGAGGAACCCAGTATGCAACAAGTAATACCACTAAAAAAATGGGAAGATAACCCTGGCAGAAAGGTTTATGGCAACCAGATTGAAAATGGACATCAAAAGAACCAATAATGTGCTCTTTTGCTGCTCCTCAATTATGATTAAGCAAACACAACTCAGATATTTTATAGAGGGCTTGCTGAGCAAACTTGTTTTACTCATAGCAAGAGTTATGTGACCAGAAAAAGCTACTGTCACTTAGTGTAGAAGGGAATGCAGCATGAATGGGTTAATCTCAGTACCTATAACAGCCTAAACTGGAATCCCTTTTCCTTGCCAAGGTACAACTGCAGCCATTGCCAGCTCTGTAACATCATGTTTCCCTCTGTTACACACAAAAACTCACTGTGAATAATGAAGAAAAAGGAAAAAAAGAAGTTTTATGGTACAATTTCTGTTGGAAACAATTTTTAGCTATTTATGTTATTTGAAGATACAGTCAGTGATATATTTTTCTTCTGGTATAAGCTTTGTCATTTGCTGTGTATTTTCTACATATGCCTTAGTAGTCAGAATTAGTAGTTTTAGATGTACAAATATATGTTACAAATCCAGAGGGGATTGGTAAACCAGCTTACTGAGATTTACAAGACTGAAAAGACTACTTTCCATGACCTACAATTCTGCAAAATTATCAGATTTTCCAGAAAACTCTTGAGAAATTTGCATTTGATGGGAAATGCATAGCCTAAATCGGTGTCCTTAGATTTGGTTTATCAATTTACAGTATGCAAAACTTTTTTTCTTTTTCCTCACATTTCACTGTTCATAGACTTGTCCTACCTGACTCTCATGTGCCTTTTACTCCTTCACCAAAGGCTCCCAAACACCTTTGTTTTGTTTGTTTGTTTGTTTGGTTGGTTGGTTAGTTTGGTCATCATCAATAATTAAAAAGAAAAGTTTCTATCTCTATTTGAAGTCTTGATCTAAAGTAGACCTCCTTGTGTGCTCTGGCACTGTCTCCATCAGGAATTCTCCCTGTTCTCTTTGCAGTCCAAGTCTCTCCCCTGGAGTGTTTCTCACAGAGCCACGCAGTCAGCTCTTTCAGCAGCAGAGTTACGTGACTATCCAGCAAAGAGCTTTCGGAGAAGGCAAGCTTCCTCTGATCCATTCCAGTGATGGGAAAAAGAAGAACACAGCCAGTAGTTTCATTAAGGTCCCAATACTGAGCGCAGAATTCAGAAAGAGAATTAACTGGGGGCAGGGTGCAGGAGAGGGGTGTGGGTGGGTGTGTGTATGGAGGTAATACTTTATTAACAGTATTAATATTCTCAAGGGGTGTAGTGCTGCAGGCTAACAGTTTACTCAGCACTTCCAATAAGTGCATTTTTTCTTACCTTAGGTCACAGAAAGCCCTCTTTTCAAACTTGTGCTAGAGGAAACTAACAGCTATTATATAATCCATAAAAAAAAGAGCAAACTTTGCTAATGTCATTTGAATTTTGTTTTCCTTTTCCTTTAGTGTCTCAATGAAACTGAAACTAGTCAAAAAGAACAGTACAAATAGTGCTGACAGAGCTGGAAACACACAGTACATTTATATTCCCAGGGTGTCAGTGGAGAGTTTTTGGTGGTTTAGAGATGCTCTAGAGAGGGATTAAACCAAAGCAGTACTGAGGCCCTTTCTATAATCACTGTTATATGTTGTATCAATTGTTCTGTTGAAGTCAATGCTTCAATACAAAATATTTATGCATTAATGTGTTAAGCTGACAATGATGTCTTAATTTTCCTAATCACAAGTGGTAGAGTCCTAGAGTCCAGCTGCTTCTTCTGTGTGTCTTCTACAGTTGCTCTTCATCTTCCTTGCTCTCCCTTCAGTTTTGTGATGTTTCTCTTTCTTGGCCCCAACATAACTTGGAAGGAGAGTGTTGCCCTCTTTTGCAGTGTCATGTCTGGAGGAACACAGAAGACCTGGAGAAGTAGGTTTGAGCCGTACAAGTGTCCTCATATCCTGAGCGTGTGTGCTCACAATTTTATTAAAATAAACCTGTGACCTTATTTTTCTTTTGAAAAAGACTAAAAATCCACCTTTGTAGTGAAAAACAGACATTGTGTATTTTGGGCTGTCTTGTGCCTTGGGCAATAGCATACTCTTACTATGTCACACATTTCCAATTAGAACCCCTGACTAGAAGCAGTGGTTTCCTCACCATAGACAGATCCTAACTGAACTACATGTTCACTTAACTCATGAATTCCCATCTGTCCTGTGCAGAATGAATCAACACATTCCCACATGACTTCCTAATGGAGAGCCTTACATTAGGAACCAATAATAAAGTACATCTGGGAAGATTTACCCACACCACAATAAACTGTGAGCATTGATATGTGTTCAAATTATGCCAAGGCGTGTGGTGGCTAAACTGGAAGTAATGGAAACTGTACTTTCATTAAATAAAATCATTACTTCACAGTTATCCTATTTTAATAATAAAGTCTCCTTTAGGAATAAAGTTTATTTCATAAAAGATCTATTTAAGTAGGCAAAATTATTGTGCTTATATTGTTAGTTAACCAATTTCTGCATGTAAAATGAAGGATGTAATTCATACGCAGTACCTGAAATACATTACTACAAACGTATTCAGAAAAGAAAAATTCACTTTGTCAATAGAAATATTTCCAAAACCAAATTCAAATAAAAATTACCGAAGATAACTTTCTTTAACACACTTTTACCTCTGCTTTATTTGGAAAGATTAACTCCTACACATTCCATTTTATTGCACTCTAGCTACACACAGGAATATGTATCATCTATTTTAACTTTAGTTATCATGAAATTTTTGCTCTAAGGAGTAGGTAACTGTCTTAAAATATCTTGGTTTAAAATTATGTTCACTTTCTGCTGTTATCCCAGAAATAATATCATATTAAGCTTTTTGTTCAGGTATCCATTAGAGTAAGAATGTCAAGTGAGTTGTTAGTTCAACATAATGGCAAGATATGGTTATTTTCATTTGTTGAAATTATAATTCTTTGCATATACAACCCTATCACTAATAGTCCAAGAAAAATCACTTATCACTTAATGTGATGGTGATATTAGACAGACTGATTACATACAGCAATATTTTAGAATCGTAGAATAATTTTGTTTGGAAGGAACCTTAAAGATCATCTAGTTCCAACACCCCTGCCATGGGCAGAGATGCCTTCCACTGGACCACCAAAGCGTCATCCAACCTGTTGTTGGACACTTCCACGAATGAGACATTGTTCCTCTGGGCAAAAAATTCCGGTATCCTACCATCCCCATAGCAAAGAATTTATTCCTAATATCTAATATAAGCATACTCTCTTCTGGTTTAAAGACATTCCCCCTTGTCCTATTACTATCTGTTCTTGTAAGAAGTCCCTCTGCAGTTCCCTTGCAGGCTCCTTTTAGGTGCTGGAAAGCTGCCATGCGTTCTCCCCAATGCCTTCTCTTCCCCAGCCTGAACAAACCCAGTTCTCTCAGCCTGTCTTCACATAGTGGTACTTCAGCCCTCTGATGATTTTCATGGCCCTCCTCTGCACTTGCTCCAGCAGATCCATATCCTTCCTACATTGGGGGCCCAAGACCTAAACATGTAACTGCTGATGGGGACTCAAAGAGCAGAGGTGTGGAATCACTTCCTTTGACCTGCTGGCCTCTCCGCTTTTGATGCAGCCCAGGATAGGGTTGGTTTTCTGTGCTGTGAGGGCGTATAGTCCAGTGATGTTGAGGTTCTTGTCTACTAAGGCCCTCAAGTTCTTCTCGACAAGGCTGCTCTCAGCCCCTTCTCTTCCAAGCCTGTGTTTGTGCTTGGGATTGCCTCAACCCAAATGCAGGGACCTGACACTTGTCTTGTTGAACTTCATGAGTTCCATACAGGCCCCCTTCTGAAGCCTGCCAAGTGCCCTGGAAGTGTTAAAAAAACCTTGTGGATGTGACACTTGAGGACATGGCTTAGTGGACAGGATGGTGGTGCTGGGTTTATGGTTGGACTTGATGATCTTAAAGGTCTTCTCCAACTTTATTGATTCTGTGATCCTGTGTCACGTGGGACAGCGTCAGATGCCTTGCACAAGTCCTAAGAGAGCTATGATAGCAGAGTCATGCAGTTAGTCAGAACAATGTGCTGCAGCTAGTGAAAATCTTGTTCTAATTATATAGTATTCGTGACACAAAAAATAGATGACATTGCTCATGACACTGTACACAGGAATTTCAGTTTACAGATGGTTCAGTTTTATGAGTGAGGTGATGGCTTCTCAACAGACTCAATGGACACCCTGAGAGGTACCACTGAGGATCATATCTATTTTTTCTCAGTTCTTCTAAAAATTACTAATTAATTAATAATTCAGAGATAAGATTATACTTGCCCCTAAAATGATAAAAATACTCTAGCTGCTGACAGTCATAAAGGCAGAACAGCAAAACCACTCTCCTAAATCATTAAATTGATATCTTAGCTGAGTGTACTACTATAAGTGATCTAATAAATAACTGGATGACAGAGACTGTATTACCTTTGCCTTGGTATTCCAATGTTTTAATGGAAGGAAAAAATACTAACATAAATTTTAATTATACTAAACATTCTTAGCAATTGTTTCATGGATTGGTTGGGCATAGTGCATGTAAATACACATCCTACAGGATCTGTTCTGTCTCCACCTTTCTAGAAGTCTTCTCTTCTTTATAGAAATAAAAGGCACAAAACCTCCTCATTTGTTTTTGAGTTTTAGATACCTGTAGTCTATTAGAAAAAGCAAACTGACAGCAATCATTTTCCTGCATTGTAGGTACTATGAATGGTACTAAGCATGGCACATCAATTCCCATTCCAGTGTTTCTCATTCTATTTGGGAATTAGTGGAGAAGAGTAGCTAAGTGCCACCTATGAACTGATGCATTATTAGACACATATGCAAGATAGCTGGTACTTCTTAGATCAGCAGCTGTAGTCAAGATTTTGGTGAAGAACATCATCAAGATAGTTTAGGAATGGAAGACAGATATATTAAAGTCATCTCCCTCAGATACAAAAAAAGACTTTATTTTGTAATACATAATTTTAGCAAAGTTTATGTAAATGTAGTAAAATTCCTGGTCATTATTAAAAAAAGGAAAGAAAAAAAAAAAAGAGAGATAAATTTGCTCTTGTAAATAACATTAAAATACCAAAAAGAAAAAATTCCCAAACAGGAGGCTTTCCTATATGCTATAGTACTGTGAAAATGCTCTAAAGTTATTTTTTTTTTACTGCTCATGAGACCTAAGCTTTTCCCCTTTGCTTTGAGGGAGTGAATTTTCCCTCACACTGAGGGGCAGGGGCCGTGCCCACAGAGGTGTTGCAGGCAGAGAGGGGAAAGTAAGTAGCACCTTTTACATTTATTCTTTGGATGTGGCTCACCTTCATCTTGCAACTTCCACAGGTAAGCTGGCATGCCTTTACCCCTACCACACCACAAGGGCATTTTCAAGGGTTTAACACTTTGAATGTAGTTAGGTCATCCACCTGGACTCTGATTTGAGCTAAACACACTATGAAATTGAATTCAGGGTGAAGTTTTGCATGGCAGCTATGGTGTGATCCTGGGTAGAGTTTAGGCTGTGTCTCTGCAGCTGCAACCCTCTACAGCTGCCCATGAATGCATACAAGATCCCAAGGGAAAAAGTCAGAGCTCTGTGAAAATTGTAGGGGGGGCAAAGGAGCCCCTAATAGCAGAGTGGTTGTCAATCCCTGCCTTGCTTCTCAGTGTTCATATGAAGGGAGATGCCTTCTCTCCTCTTGCTTTTTTCCTTCTGTCCTGAAGAAGTGCTGCGCAAGAGAATTCACTGGTGACATCATTAGCATGATAGCATCATGCAGCAGTTGCTTTCACCTCCAAAGCACTTTGCAAGCATTAGTTTAATTGATCTTTTGCATGAATGGAGATAAAAGAGTATTTTATCAGCATTGTCTGAACATAACCAATACTTCCTTTTTTTGATAAGCTATTACTGAATATTTCTGAGATTTTTCTGCTCACAAATCTTTTCCTACCTTGCATATATAAGCTTTCAAGGACTTACACAGAATATTAAAATCATAACTATTGATTGCGGCTTGCATTGATTTTAATAGGTTTGTTCCTGGTAGTATGGTTTTCCTAGTTTTGGTTCTATTTATTTATATTCAAGGCTTTATTCCTTGGATAGCTGAGGTAGCACTGCAAATTATTTTTGAAGATTTTGCCATAAGTGGTTATGTTCTAGTGTCAGTTAAGAACGTACAGTCTAGCCTAAAGGTTCTGGGAGTGCTGAGAGATCAAATTCACTTTGGTGTGTATATTGCCCAGGGAAATATCTGTGTGAGCTTCAGTGACTCAATGGGAGCACACTTGCTGATCTTTATGAGCTCCACATGAAGCACCATGGCATCTGTTCCCACCTTTATAAATACTCAGTAAAAATGATGCTTTACAAATAGAGCTCAGAAATACCCAGCGTTAAACTAAAAAAATAAAAAAGCACATATTAACTTAATGAGGATTAAAAAAGCAGTCGATACCATAAAATGTGTTTTGAGATTTCTTTCTTATTTCCTAATCAAAGAGATTAGGAATATATCCTTCCTATATCAGGGAGAATCATAGTTCCTATGACATTGCTATCAGTGTTTGTGTTACTGTAGAATTTCAGGACTCAGATTTCAGGCTACAAAGCTTCAGCATGTAATGGAGTAACGAGCACAATGAAGTAAAGCTCTCTATGCCAAATAATTTACCATATGGGAAGAACCAGGCAGATGTACCAAACAGATAAAGGCATAACAAGATAAAAATTCTTTATCACACCACAGTAAACAATGGCCATCACATATGTCATATTTTCAAAGAGTTATTATCTCTAGAAATCAATGTGATTAATAGAGTTCAGAGTAATATCATTCTCTCTATTAATTTGCTATTTCATATTCTCAGTAAATTCATATTTAATAATTAACTGAAGATTTAGTTCTCCGTTTCAGTCCCCTGGGGTCTGAGGAAATGAACTGCTGAGGAATTTTGCTGAGAAGTAACCACATATATTTCCAATATTTAATTTAATTTCTGATATTGAAGTTCTTACTTCCTTAACTTGCAGATACAGATAGGAAATGACTGTGTGGGACCTACAGGAAAATTCTAGTATATTGAAAACTAGGCATCCCAAATATTAATATAAAAGATATTTATGGATGAAATATAAAAATTACTGGTACCAATGACTAAAATTCCTTATTACTTCTGAGCATAAGCAAATGACCTACCTACTTGAACATTGTTGCCTTGTATGTGGAGACATTATGTTCTAGCTAGATAATTTTTCCTATTTTCAAGTTTTAGCTTTTTTGTTTGGTAGTGTATTCAACAGAAACTGGCAGAATCAAGATTGGTGAGCTGGTTTCACATGCTATCAATTGCATTTTCTTATGCAATCTCTTTAAAAGTGATACAAAGCAACAGTGCACAATCTCTGATTGAGACTCTGAAATGTACTATTATTTAGATCAAGCTTTTTGTTATGCAAATTGCATGCTACTGCATTTCAAGACGGGAAGTAATGATGGACAGTGATATGAAGAGGAAAGAAATGAAAAGACGGACAGCAAAGGAGTTTAATTTTTTTTGACTAAAGGCTGAAAATGCACAAAAGCCGGTAGATACAAGGATAGGACAAGCCTGACATCTCAGATAAACACAGATTGAAATTAAGAAAAAAAACAAAGTAAAACAAGTAAGAATATTCAACACTGTGATCAAATAATATATTAAAGAGTTTGGCACATTTTTCCCCTTTTTTTAACCAGAAAAATCTTTTTTATTTTAGCTAGTGAGACAATGATAGGAAACTTTCCCTTTCCTTCATTATTTCAAGTGATTCTGACCCATTTGCTCACTATAATGTCACCTAAGACTTAACAACTTGGCAATTTCTGACTTTCTTGGTTGCCTAAGAGCAAATTGCTATTTTAGTTTGAAAGCAGTGTCCATTTATCCATTATAAATAATGACCTTTAGTTATTCTAATTGATCTATTTATGTAGAACGTAATAGTCCTCAGCCCCTGGAAAACCCCACTTTTATAGTGTTTTACAAACTTTCCTTGTCTCCTCATCCCAGGTGTGTGTGAGAAATCCACTGTGAAATGCAAAGTCCTTCTGGCCTTTTGTGGGATACTCAGCGGAACGTCGGACACCACACTGAGCCACATGCGAGATGTGCAGGGAGAAAATTACAGATAGCACAAAATAGGAATCTTTCAGCTTAAAGTCTGATGGCCATTTTCCTAAGCTGCCCCTGCTGGAAAGCCTACCTTTTAAATATTTACAGTGCAATAATGATTATCTCTGTCCTGGCAGTGCAAGTGAAATCTGTCAAGCTATTTGTTCTGTTAACACTCCAGGCCATACAGCTCTTATCATAGAGAGCCTATGGAAAAAACTCAGTTCCCTCAATGGCACAAAATTAACATAAACTTCTTCTCTCCTGTGTATTCAAGTCTGCTTCTTGCATGCATAACATGTATGTTGATATTCTTTGCAAGGGAAACACCATCAGACCTGCATAATTGATCTGAAGTTACTAGCTCTCTCTTTCTTTGATACTTCAAATTCCAGTACTCCAGCCAGTGTCAGCTGGCATGCAAGAATGCAGTGGGGCAAGTAGATCCTCTTCTTTCACTGTAAAATCCTCACTGCTCCTCCACGAGTTTTCAAACTACCCCGAAATGGAGCTGCAACCTTGGCACTGTGGAACAAGCTGGTTTACTGTAGCAATCACTGTTGTTACATTACCACACTCTCACAGATAACTATTGCATTGTAGAAAGCAATCTGGTAGGAAAGGTCCCTAGAAGATTTGGTCTAGTTATTGGATGCAATACTGGATGCATATTTGTATGATTATCTGTTGAAAAGAACTTCAGTGTCCTGGGTCATTTATAGAACAAGACTGGGAGACCTGGAAAACATTCCGGACCTTAAAGGTCTCTGAATGAATGCCATTAGTGAGGGGATGATACACAACCAATCTTGACAAAATAAGATGACATCTAACTATTTTATGCTTCTTCTACAGCCTTTTATACTTCCAAAAAATTCAGAAAGCAGGATGTACCTCATTGTCCAGATCCCTTCTGTAATGTGCAGTTCTCTCAAACCTTCCAGATCCACACCTTACCCTGCATTATATTGTTACTAGTTTCCTGAACAGATTGGCCTTCTTTGGCCAATGATGAACTTCTGACATAGACCTGTGTTTTCACATAAAGCCAGGTCTCTTCACATGTCTAGAATTTTGAGACATTTTTGAATTGAGCATTGACTGCACTCTCTCTTTGCTTTTTGCTTTCACCTTCTTTTACCTTCCATTGAAAGGCAACATCTTTCAGCAAAGTTACTTCATTAAGTGAATATAAGCTTTACCACTACTCAGCAAAAAGATTAAATTTAATTTTACCTTGTTTTTCCAAGTCTATGAAGCATGGCAACTAAGTGAACATCTGTTGTCCAAGTACAACCAACACAACTCTACAGGAAAAATCCTATAAAATTCTAAGCAAATTCAGTCCTGAAAGAAACCAAACAAAAAACCCCAACAATTTTATACAGCTTCCTGCAGAGTGTCAGCTGCCCAGGACTTATTGCCACAGTGAAGTTTCTTTAAAAGGCTTAGCAGTGAGTGTGAGCATAATGCAATTGAAATCAGTGGAGCTCTGCTTAGCTGCATCAGCTGAGGATATAACTATAAACTGGAATATTAAAAATCACAAACACTCTCTGTTTCTGAGTATGCCGCTCTGCAGTTTTGCTAAAACACAGTAGAGAGATGGGAAAACATGTAAATAAATTTCTAATAATGCAGCTTTAGTTTTAAGTGTATGGAAATAAAATTAGAAACATTCTGGCATAAAATCTCTGCTCTTAAAAACAGCAGCAACAAAAGAGGAAGCCTTTCTTCACTGGCGATTAAATATTTCTAATAGGCTTTTACTATCCTTAGTAAGTGTCTTGGGTTATAGAACCAAAAATGTGTATTCTATTTCATTTGTTGAAAGCAGTTGGGGAGATGTTTTTCTTTATCTCTTGTAACTCATCTCTTGTAACTCNTAAAATAGTACATGAAAATGTGCAGGCAACATTTCAGCATGGCTATACATATATATTTGTAGTTTAAAAATTATTTGTCAGACAGCATGTTTCTAAATCTAATAGATTTTGTTCTGGTTTTGTTCTCATGTCTCATCCCTCACTGGAGTATCCAGGTGTTTCTCAGCTACACATGGAGCAATGTAACTGGCATCAGTCTGTGCTGTCTATACCCATGTACTCCCTCCAAAGGGTGAACAGTGTGCATTGAAGCACCTTATCTTAGTTCTTTATCAAATGCTGATGCTTTCCAAGATATTTGAAGTATTATGCAGCTCAGACATAGAGGCAGCCTTTCAGCACAGGAAGCTACTGGTGAGACATCTAAGGGCTTTGGCATCCAAACTTGTCCCCCTCTAGAAAGCACCTGGAAAAGGGCTGAAGTAAGAAATTACCTAATTGCATTCATAGATGGCATATCTAAGCCTCTAGGCCATATCAAAAAGCATTACTTGTTTAATTTAAATTACAAGACTTATTTCCCTCCAGCTTCCCTCCACAGTTTTATTTCAGATTGATGAAACAATCCCAGATGACGTATTCTCACTGGCATTTATAAAGATGGTTTGCAACTCAGCCAATACACTTTGGACATATCAGAATTGAAGCTTCCCAGAGTATCTTCAGGGAAGTATGAAATACCAGTTTTATTACAAAATCAAGATATATAACATTAAATTAAAGCTTTTTGTAAGTTGAAACTCCTTTCTGTGAGAACAATTAACTTAGATTTCCTCTCTTCATTCCCTGTCTAGCATGTCAACTGTCACACATTTCTGAAATCTTTAGTAGCGACTGCAGTTTGAAATTTTCCTGTTTTCTAATACTATGCCTGACCCTGTTAGACTCCTGGCCTCCGAGCAAGCCTTGCTGCCACTGAGAAGTTCATTAAGCCCAATGTAGAATTGTACAAGGTAGCATTTTAGTGTAGGTGTGAAAATTCAGCCTAATCCAAATAACACTTCTCATTTGTTAAACTTATCTCCCACATTTCTTGGAGCTCTGATAGCCCTTAGCCTTTACTCTGATATTTTATGGGCTTGAATCTTTATACCCTTTTGTTCATTATTCCTTTTCACTTGTCTTTTTTTTTCATTTGTGTCTCAGGAGAGATTAGTAGTGATGATCAATGGCTGGGTTGTATTGAAAAATTCTGCTACCTGCAAGTAACCAGATGTGGGATTTCAATAGGGCACTCATTAGGCCAACATGAATCAATTTAATAAAAAAATAAGAAATTTTAGATATATACTGAGAGAAGCTGGCAGATCTAAGTGTCCCCTGATAGAAGAGAATTCTTTTTTCTGTGTGTTGTTATGCACTAACAACGAAATTAAAGCTACTGATTTTGAAAGACTTAGGATCCAGAATAGTAATGAAGAGGAAAAAAAAACTGTAATAGGAACTTCTTTGTAGTCATCTGCAAAGTTTGACAGAATTTTGAGGTTTGATCCTCAAATACATGCAAAATGAAGCCTGTATTTAACTAGAGACAAACTGAATTTTGTCTATCTGTGGTTTGCTCATGTCCAGGTTTTTCCAATGGATAGCTAGAAGGTTTTTTGTTTTGACTTTGGACATATGTGAATACTCTCATTATTAGAAACACTGTCCCTGCTCCATTTAAAATGTACAATAGAGCCTCCCTGCACCCTATATTTCTTTAACTTACATATGATCAGAAAGATGGTTTTACCAAAAAGCTATTTTGAGCATAGTAAGTAAACTTTATACTCACTGCAGCTTTCCTGAGATAAATATTTTCCCTTAAGTTTTACGTGGTTATGTTTCCATAATAGATTTATTTAGAATGCTTCAAAGGCCAATTTAAAATATGCATAAAAATGATTTTCAAAGGCAGGTTATACTATATTATCTACTGTGAGAGAAGAAAAATAACAAAACAGTCAATATGCCTTAAGTACATAATACTGCAAGCATAAGCTTCAGCATTTTCATCTTCTATTTTGTTTTTCCTTGCAGTACCTCAGAAACATATGTATGACATAGAAGTCATAGTTCTAAATGCCCTGAATGATAAAATAGTCACTACTCAAAACTAATAATCATTGCGGTTTAGTTTTGTTGTTTTGTTTTTTTTTTAATGATACACATTGCCAATTCTCTGTTAAAAAAAAAAAACAAAACAAAACAAAACATCAAAACAAAACTCAAAAAACAAAAACAAAACAAAAAAACCCCCAAAACAAACAAACAAACAAACAAAAACCTACATCAGAGTAAAAATCTTTGTCTTTCTGAAATAGCTCTGTTCAATACTGGAATCACTCTTCTACTGTAAAATCTAACAAAATTAGTTGAAGGTTAAAATTGTTTCTAGACTCCCAAGCCATAAGGAGCTCTGGCCTTGCTGAACCAGACTCCTGAGGTGGCCAAGGACATCTCTAAGATGCCTGGCACTGGATCTGCCTCTGCAGTAGCCAGAGTATTGGGAGGCAGGGGCTGGTCTTTCTCAAACAGCACGACCAGAGACTGGAAGTGCTTCATCATTCAAGGAAAGTTAAACAATTAAATCCCTAGAGGCTCCTTTCCCCTGGAGAAGAGTAAGGAAATAAAAGGTGATTATTTCCCCTTATGTATTAAAAAAAAAAAAAAACAAAAAAACAAATCCAATGGTTATTTAACACACTGTGACATTTGGAACAAATTGGTTGTGCTTCTAAAACACCATACACATATATCTAGAAAGTGTCTGTATTTCCAGATGATAGAGAACTATCATGGACCTTGGTAGGTTATCTGCAAAACAATAGAGAAAGAAAAGAATATCAGTGCACAAGTAATACATTGACATTTGGGTTATTTAGGAAGCACACACATTTGAAGGACCACAGACTTCATTTGTTCACCTTGCTGTCTGGGGTCAGCTGGTCTGCACTCTGGAGAGAGCACTGAGAGGGTCCCAGCTGCTGGTGTGCACCAGCAGATGACACCTGCACCCATTTTTGTGAGCTCTGGCCCATCCACAGCTGGGTGAGCTGGCTGAGATGGGTGGCTTGGCTGAGATGGCCTGGAGGGACCCACACTCCTTCTCTGGGGCATCTTTGGGTGTCACCAAGGAACCTGTTTCAGCTGGCATGTGCTACCCCTTCAAGAGTGTTTTTATCACACTTCCAAGCTCTTGCATGCAAACAGCAATTCCAGGCACTCGTTTTAATGAGAATTTCACTCCTGAGTGAAGCAAATATTGCAAGGAATTTGAGACCCTAGGCATAGGCTTATAGCTCTTTGGGTGCAGTCCTGCCTTGCATACATTGTAGATGCATTAGCAATGTACATTTTACCAAACTTAGCCTGGAGGTTCTCAACGAGATCCAAGAACATATAAATTGGATTAATCTAAACTCATATTTATTTGAACTTAGGGTACATAAGTCCATAATCTAGGCAAACCAAAGAAGAAAAAGGAGGAAAAAAGAACCTAAACAAGCTAACTACTACTTTTAATGGGGGAAAAATATCTGAGAACACTTTAAGATGAACTTGGAAGGATTTATATAATTGCAAAGGAGCAGAGTTGTACTTATGTCTTCAACCCTAGCAGAACTAAGCCTCATACCATTAATAGCAGAAATACAGCTTTACCTCCTTTTTCAGGGGGTTATTTAAAGTGAGAATACCCTGCAACAAAGAGCAGAGGCCAAACAGCTTTGGCTATTAATTCAGTTTTAATAGGGATTGTTATGTACTGTAGCATTATTCTCTGTGCACATCGATGTTCCTGCTTTCTCTCCACTCCTTTCCTTAGTGTGAAAGCTGTCTCTTCTCACTAATTAAATTTCATTACTTCCCACTGAAGAGAAGAGACTGAGAGATAACTGGTTGACTGCCTTTGACACAGTTAATCAATCCCTAGAGAACAAATAATGACCCTATTTTTTTTTTATCTTGTATCCTTTTTTCCATCCTGAGACACAATTTCCCCAGACATTTGAATTGATGTCCATCTTCAGTTTCAGGATCCTAATGATAAGTAATTCTGTGCTCATGTAAGTAATCAATAAGGGGATAGTTATTCATCTCATCTTTGTTAAAAATATTAAATTTGCAATGTCATTTTGCCCTTTAGTATTATTCATGGAAAACACTGGAATCTTGCTGTCTGGGAACACCACCAGCACTGTATTCACCCAGTCTTAGCTACAAAGTTATTTACATAGAAGCTGGACATCAGTTACAGGATTTCCATTACTTGTACCTCATGTTTTTAATTACAAGAATTATGATCAATCTACAGCGGAGCTCCACTGATTTAAGAGTGCTGACACCACACATGAATTCTACTGTAATTTTCTATTTATGACAAACATAACTGGGTGTTTACACTTGTTATCAAGTAATAAATCTGACCAATTCAGAAAGATCAATTGAAAGAAATAAGTAAACCTCTTAAAAAGCAGCCTCTACAATTTTTTATATATGTGTGTGTGCAATGTAGGACACACATACATTACTTTTTTTCTCATTCAGATAAAGCACAACTTCTACCTTCAGACAAAGAATGGTAAGATTAAATTTCTTCTTAAATAAATTGCATTTCAAGTGCTGTATAAACTGTGGTAATCCTCACTCAGTGAATCAGGATGACAACTTTGCTTGCACTTTAAAGCATCAATACACAGAACATTTGCATACACACAAATAGATGTGGATCAGTTTTAGCCTCTGATGTGATTTCTTTCTATCCTTATCAATTTCCAAACTGAAAATTTTAAAATGTTTCAGTTTTTCTGCTGACTGCATGAGACCACATCCCTGTGATGAAACTTTGTGAGACTCAATTACACTTATGTGATCTCTTGCAATATGTAAGCATTCAACAACCCACTGTCATAAACTACCCAAGTGTCTAAGTCCCTAGAGTATACAATTTGTCATGATAGCACTGAGTGAATTGTCTATATGTCTTTCTTGACCTGTAAAGCCAGTGCTGTGCCACTTTTTCAGACTTGCCTCTTTTTTTTTTTTTAGAGCAGTTTTTCCTCTCTGGTGCCCTTTCTTAGCTGGGATACATACACTTTGTACACAAGCTATCAGTTCTGTTGCTGTGGGAATCAGTGTGTTAAAATTGATGGACTCTTTATTATTTTAATGATTGCTTAATGGATTAAATAACTACCTGCTGGTTTATGGAAGTATCAGTTTTGCAGATCTCTGCACGGTTTAATGAGGAAAGAATCAGCATATTTTTATTTCCAAAGTTGTCTAAATCCCCTTTGTACCATGACAGGTGTTACCTACACAGTATGAACCACTCTCCAATTAACTGTAAGACAGCTATGTAACCTAATAATTAGAAGTGGCAAATATTAATTTAGAGGGTTTCAGACAAAGAAACACTCACTTTCAAAGCTAGGCAAATTTCCTAACATAAGAAGCAAAACCTAAAATTCAAGCAACTCCGTGACAAAAGGGTATATGAAAAAAGTTAGCTGTTTTTTTCATAAACTGGTATGAACAGGTTAATGAAATGAGCTGTGTCTCTGTCTTGCTATTTCAAATACCACCTTGCTTATGTTAAGGGAAGAGTTAGAATGAAAATGTGAATACATTATTTCATATCTACAATTATCTGGATCACAAGGTTGTCTAAAAGTAAGGTTTTGGGTTTAGGACTCTTTCACAGATATTCTGAATGAATATAGACAAGTTTCATAATTTGTGTCTTTAGCTCTTTTATCTTTGTCATCTGAACATAGATATTAGGAAAAAAAAAAAAACAGGTATAAAAGACATTGTGATATTAAAGACCTTAGCTAAGAGTTACACAGATATTGCCTGGCTGAAATAGGTCTGAGTATTCTTTCTCCCATGAAAATGATAGAGCTGTGAGGTTTTTTGTCCTCATGAATGAGATGTCCCTATAAAACCTATATAAAATACTAATGTTATCTGTCAATACAAAGCACTATCCTAAAACACATGTTAATCTTATGCAAAATGAGAACACACTGTACTTTTAGAAAAAAATATTTCGAATTCTTTGGAAAGTCTAATTATAACTTAAATAGAATGACTGTCAGAATCTTTTTATAACTGTTGCTTTCGTAATATCTGAAGTAAAAATGTGAAACAACCCTCCACTCCTCTGCTTAAGTCAGTAGCAAAACTCTGATGAATTTCCACAGGACAGGGCTTTTGCTTTAGTTGTTTGTTCTTTATTACCATTATCATTTACACCATTACTGTGCTACATCATTATTACTTCTTTCAGGCCAGTTGCCATACTTGCCATTTAATCCTCCTGTAAAATTGCTGTTGATATTCATTACAGATAGATCGGGAAGGAAAACATCTGTTTTATACAGTGACTAAATGTACAAGTTAGTCAAGTAAATCTGAGTAAAACTGGACTGTTTATGTCCTCTTGCTGTTGTCAGTCATATTTGTAGGTGGAAAAAAAGATCCATTCTCTCCTTGCCTAGAGCAGCAAATGAGGAGTTCATGGCAACTGTAATCAAAATTGCCGTTTAATGATGCTTGAAAGATTATGGTATTTCTTTTTCTCATCCTGTTCTAGCATCATCAGCCTGTTTTTCATTTTTGTGAGATTTCTGAGATATGAAGAAAATATAGTAATATAAAATAAACACCACATATGCCTGTATGTAATATACAGCTCACGTGTTCCAGGAAAAGAAACAAATCATATGAAAAATTAAAAATAAAAGTTAAATCCCTAACAATACCATTTAAGTTCATATTTGAAGGAATTACAGAATTTAGAGCTTCTAGGGTCTGTTTTATTTCTACTAGAATGGTACTGTAAAATAACTGGTGCAAATCCCTTTGCATTTGTCACTGGCTACAGGCAAAGGATAAAACCCTGTGGCAAATAAAAATACAGCATAGTTCCATGATCTATGCTAAAAAAAAGAAAAAAAACAAAAGATCCACTGAATTCATAAGAGCTGTTTGCTTGGGGAGGAGCTGGGAAAGCACTACCCTGGGCTGTGATAGCTCCTTTTTTCAAAATCTGTCATGTCTGCAGAAGAGAAAGGAAACACTGCAGAGCTGATGGCTGTGGGTGTCTTACCTACTTTCTGCTTTAGGCTTGTGTAATTCAGTGCTTTACAATTTTTGTATATAGACTTGGATCCTTTTAGAACCCAAGGAAGAGACTCATTTGATCTTACTTCAAACCTCTTAAATGCAGAGGTCAGCATCAGAGCTGGTTGCCTAGACTCTGGACTTCTGGCAGGAAAAGTAGGCAATTTTAAGATACAAATCAACTTCAGGCGGATTGCTGAATTAGATAACATCTGTCACACATAATATGTTTTTTTCTTATCAGTCATTGTAAAAATAGCATAGACCCTTATTTCAGATACAGACTAAAGCATTATACCTTGGCATTATTATTTGGTAAGTTAAATCTGCTTCTCCAGGTGCATAGAAACCTTTTATTACAATAACAGGTCACAATTTAAAACTGAATTCCCTCAGAAAAAGAAGGAAAAAACCCTATTTGGCCTTTTGGACAGTAAACACTTGGGTTGCTGACTCCTCTTACTGCATTTCCCAAGCTACAGAGGGCAAGGATTCATCCAGAAAGACTGCCGTGTTAGACTTCCTAAGCCCTGTCTGTGACTGCAGTCAGTACTAGAAGTGTTGGCACTAATTATGGCTGTTTTACCTTGCTGTAGTGGGGACTCCAACAAGGCACTGAGCTCCTGGGGCTGCTTTGCAAGCACTTGCCTAGAGAGCAGCTGCCTTGCAGCACCTGCATAGCAGGTGGGCTGAGAATCCCTCTGCTCCGGATAGTGAGCAGCTAATGGTGTATGTGCAAGTCAGGATCAGCCGTGGGGAGCAGAGCTGCAAGGACTTGGTTTTGATTCCCACTTTTAACAGGAAAAATCCTACTCTTTCCCCCATACTGGGGTGATACCCCTAGAGCTGTCATCATTTCTTTCAGCTTGTAAACTCACTGCTTTTGGCATGCACAAACTTCTTATGCAATTAGAAAAGAAAAATAAGAAAATAATAGCCTTAAATGACCTAAAACATGTTCTTCAGCTATACAAAATGATACATGTTGTGTTACATGAGGTTATCTCAAGCCTATCAGGTCATATCATGCTATGTCAGCAGTGATGTAATATTTTTGAGCTACTATCCAGACTGATCACACTCTAGCTGTTTCAGCAAGTGACTGGTTCACAACAATTTGTACCATGCAGGTACTGAATGCTGTATATAAACTTCTGATTTTCCTCTCTGTTGCTTTAAAAAGTGACTGCTACTTGCCCATAGACTGCCTGTCTACAAATTTTTGTCAAAATCATCTGAAAGTGTTGAAATATAGCCCTCAAATTGCCACTGGGCAAGTAATATCTATTTATGGTTCTTTGTAGTCAGATCTTCTTTGTTTCCTGCTGAAAGAGAGCAGCACAATCCCTTTGGCTACAAGATGCTGTCTAGTAAACTGTTCTGTGACATTTTTTTTTCTACACAAATTATTTTTAAGAGATTGAGAGTCTACCCCTTTAGTCCAGATCACATTTCTTCTTCTTCTTTAATTAAAGCCAAGACTAAGAAATGGTTAATTTGGTCTGGATGCATTCAGTGCAAGAACTTGAGGCTTTGTTCCCACTAAGTCTGGCCTCTGTTATTTAGATTGGTGTTTCAGCCTGTCTAAAACTATAATTTGATTTGATAGGACAGTTTTCAACAGGCTAAAATAGTATCATCATGTATTATGCTCAAATATGTGCCCCAAAGCTAGCCATTGGCCCAAAAAGTTCGCATTTTTTTTCTGTATCATAAATGTGACTTAAAGAAAAAAAAAAAGTGCAACTTCCAGAAACCATGGTAACAGCACAAAATTTTCCCTAAGTAGATGTTCAAGCAGCATAAGCCATTATGATGATGTAATGGCACAAGCCATTACCTCATTAGTGCTGTAATGGCTTTGATACAAGTCAGTAGAGGCCCCAGTCCCTGTTATTAGCATGGACACAGTGGGATTGCAGCAGCACCCTCTGCTATAATAACCAGCCTTTCACATTCTCACATTATATGACCTCAGCTTCACATAAAGACAGATGAGCAGAAGAAAGACTAAAATGATAAGGAACCATAATATGTGACATATCTTCAAAGATTTCCTAGCATTAATAAATCTAATTTGCTATTATCTATGATTTTGAAACTCTTCTAAAATAGAAGAGCTGTGTACGTAACTCTCTGTAAGCCCTTTGGAAATCCACCCATTAAGCAGTTACCCTAGTTTCAGTTTAACAACATACTATAACATCTTTTTTCACTGAGAGGTATTCTTCAGCATAAATAAAGGTAATGATATCAAATCCACAGCCTCTCACACTTAAATGGACCAAGGAGTATACACACTGCACTTTAATCCTTATCAGAGCCCTAGAGCCAACAACAGCTGTGAGCACAGAGAAGCACAGTGTCCCAGGTGGCCATACCCTGAGGGCTTTTCTGTTCCTTGTCAAAGAATTAGACTCAGAAGCACTGCAAAATCCCAGGGCAGTGCAATGCATGGTGTCAGACAGTTGACTGTCACAGGGGCTTGATTTGAAGTAGGTACTTCAGGTCTCAGGTAAAGATTTCAAGTTTATTATGGATAGATAAATAAAGAAAGACAAAGATCAGTCCACAAATAAAGTAGCTTCTGTCTCTTTCCGGCTGTGATTCCGCTCCGTGATAAAACAAAGCTTGTGAAAGGAACAGTCCCTTTGCTTTTTTTCTGAAGAATGGGATGTTTTTGACTAAGTTTAATATAGGTTACTATGAAAGGTATTGTTCTATGTGGCTGTCTAAAGCAAGGAAGGTTTTAATGTTAAAAGACTCAACATTTTTATTATAAGAACAACTTATGTGGAAAATTCTCAATATGTCAAGCACATAAGCTCTTCCATGGGTCACTATCAGTGTGTAGAGGGAAACTTCAGGGTCTTTATTTCCAGTTGTATCAATTGTCTTATAGGAGTTATTACATTCTTTACAAACTTGGGTGTGCTTGAAACTAATTTGGAATGCCCATGCACATATAGATCTGTCCCTGTGCAGTATAACATTTTAAAATGCAAGGAGAAAACCTTCCTAGGACTTTGCAGCAGGATATCTGTCAAACAATTGTGCTGCCTGTCAACATCCTCTGCTGGAGTTATTGAGTGGAACTTTTTTATCTACTGAAATGAACAGCTTCAACATTCAACATTCAACAAAATAACAGCTTCAAAACCAGAGACTTTTTTTTCCTTTGTGAGGCTCTTTCAATGGCTGGAAAATATTCACTGGGTGTGCACCTAGCAATGAGATAGCTGTAGATGGACTTTTCTGGAAGTTTGGATCACCTCCTCAATACCTTCATGCTGGCCTGACCTAGATTGTGTGGTTATGTAATGATTGCAGGTTTCTGAGGCTTACTGGGTGGAAAATCAAGCAGGTAAGTAATTCAGGACTACACAACAGGGCAAGAGGAGTTTAAAGAGCTTAAATATGAATCTAGATCCCGAGAAGGTCCTGGAAACCCCTCCCTTAACCACCTCTGCCTCCAAGGGAAAAGCCCGTGGCCAGTAGAAAGCAACATAAGAGAAAGTAAATGATTGCAACAACATTTTATATATTTCTTGCAGATCTTTCCAAAGACTAAGTCATTGTTGTACTGTGAAGGCAAACTGTTACAATAGCCTAGAAAAAAATGGGATTTTTTTGGTAATGGGATGAAGAATATGACAAATATTTTCTCCTCATCTCTGAGAACAGGGAACAAATGGAGAAAACTTAACACTCATCCAGTGTCATTACAAATTTCTAATTAAAAAAGCTTACAAAGTGAATGCTAAAACATTATAAACTCTATAAAACATACTATAGTAGGAACAATTATAGTTAGAGTCAAAAATAAAATGGTTTGACAACAACAATGAAATTTTGTAACAGTTATAATAAAAGGATTTTTGTTCCCTTCAGAACTTCAACCAGAGACTTTTTTTTCCTTATTTTCTTGTTTTCAAAGATTATACCTTTTGTTGTCCCTATACCTGAACTCTGATAAAATTTTTTTTTTTTTTGAGTATGGTAATGATTTCAAATTTAATGCTCAAGTGGGAAATCCTTTGAATTGTGATTTTATAGAAGTTCATTTTGGACAAGTTCTCTATGTGCTACTGTATGTTTAGAGCAGTAACAGCGGTGATTATTAAAAAAATCCAATTAAACTGTATTTACCCCTAAATGTCTAGAGGGTGAATATCTAGAGTCACAGGTGAATCATAGGATCAGTATTATGAGAAAGGATTGATCAAATTTCTGTTACTTTTAACTTTTAAATCATATTGTGACATGAGTGTACGTATGAAGAAATTTGCTACATCACTTGCATTTCTTATGTACATGCTTACAGTTTGCCACTCTGGGCATTAATGAATCTTCCAAGTCTGAGGATGAATTACTCTTTTGTAAAACCTAATATCTGGGGGGCAAAATTTTTGCTGTTATGCTGGACTGATTCTACTTCTTTAAGAGTAGAGAAGAGAATAAACAAGTTTTATTGCCTAAAGCACCTAATCTTGGGACAGGAAACATTAACGGGTTTCCAAGTCAGTTATATCCTATATGGCCAGAAGAACCTAGCAACAGGAAATCTCTCTGCAGATCTTAGTTTCCAGACTAATCTCCATTAAAATTAAATAAAGCAGATTCTATTTTTAGGTATTTAAAGCTGTTGTATTAACACATTTAAGCACATTAGTGTTTGAACTTTCTTAAAATATTGTGGCTGCCCATGGTCAACAGTGTATTTTTAAACTTTCATATGTACGGTAGGATATGAACTTCAAGAAAAAAGAGTATAATTTCTTATGAATGATGATTTAATGACAGAAATATGAAGTGATTGACTGCAATTAGAACTGGGTTGGGATTCAGTCCTGTAAGACACTTACAAAAGTAAGAAATCTCATTGAATCTGCATTTCAGAGTTGAAGGCCGTGTTGTAAAAAACTACCCATCGAGATAATGGTATTTGTTCTGTCATGAACCTTTCAACTGCATTTCCCAAAAGTGAATAATTGAAAAAAATTAATTTTGTTAAGCTGCTGTTTGACTGATACAGCATTTCCATAATGATGGAACCACAAGAAAATATTTTTATCTAATAGAAAGAGAATTAAAAGCCCTAATGAAAATTTTGGTGGATGAATTCACATACAAAGAATGATCTCAGTAAAGTGCATTAATAAATTACATTATAATCCCATAGGGTCTGCTATGGTATTTTTTACTTTATTCTGGAAGCACAGAAAACACGCATACTTCCAAATAAATCATAAATTTGCTAAACAATATTGCTTGTTTGTGTTAAGTATAAATTACTACTTTCTGTACAAATGGCAATATTTGTGAAAGATTTCTGGTTAAGCTTACACATTATTCCAGTCAGATAAATGAATGTTGAGTTATGTTTCAGCAAATAAATTCTTTGTAAACATAGTTTCAGAAAGTCTCTTAGAGTTTGCTCTGTCCATCTTATAGCATGCCACTATATATATTTTTTGAAATTTTTAAGCTCCATATACTCCCTAATAGATAAAGGAAATAGAGGGTGACTTTCCAAGCTGTGACGAGAGAGTTTGTTTCCTGTTTGTTTCACTCTATCCTTTATTAATCTTTACATGAATCTTTACAGACATAGGATCACAGAATCACAGAATGACTAGGTTGGAAGAGACCTTCAAGGTCATTGAGTCCAACCCAGCCTTAACACCTCAACTAAACTGTGGCACTGACTGCCATATCCAGTCTTTTCATACATCCAGGGATGGTGATTCCACCATCTCCCTGGGCAGGCTGTTCCAGTCCTTTATCACCTTTTCTGTAAAAAACTTTTTCCTAATATCCAACCTAAATTTCCCGTGCAGCTTAAGACGATCCTTTCGTTCTGTCAGTTGCTGTCTGGAGAAAGAGACCAACCCCACCGGACTACAACCACCTTTCAGGAAGCTGTAGAGAGTGATAAGGTCACCTCTGAGTCTCCTTTTCTCCAGGCTAAACACCCCCAGCTCCCTCAGTCGTTGCTCACAGGGTTTTTGTTCCAGACCCCTCACCAGCCTCGTTGCCTCCTCTGGATGTGCTCAAGCATCTCAACACCCTTCCTAAACTGAGGGGTCAGAGCTGGACACAGCACTCAAGGTGTGGCCTCACCAGTGCCCAGTACAGGGGAAGAATGACCTCCCTGCTCCCGCTGGCCACACCATTCCTGATACAGGCCAGGATGCTGTTGGCCTTCTTCGCCACCAGGGCACACTGCTGGCTCATGTTCAGTCAGTTATCAACCAGAACCCTGAGGTCCCTTTCTGCCTGGGCACTGTCCAGCCACACCATCCCCAGCCTATGATATTACAAGGGGTTATTGTGGCCAAAATGCAGGACTCGGCACTTGGACTTTTTAAATGTCAGGATGCTCTGTGAAAAGCCAGTTCAGAATATTTGAATACCAATGACTGGAAAAAACATGATGGTCTAACTTTTGCATGTAAAGCCTTTGCCCATATATCTGTGCCATTGAATTTTTATTACGGTGTAGCTTTAGCTTCTAGGGGATTACCCAGTTAGCTAAATCCCTGCTAAATATTTATTTTTAACCAAATCTTCTTTACATTTTCAAATCCTGACTGCACAAAGTTTTGTACACGGCATCTCTGCAGTGTTTGGGACACAAAAATCTCTGTATGGAAGTCCATATAGTTCCATGTCCCTGCAGCTGCTGTTCCCTGCAGGCTGGCAGCATGGAAGGTGCTCTTTGATTTGCAAAGAGCTACCGACAGCCCCTCACCCTGGGGACAAGAACTGCACAAACATTTGTCCCAGGAAGAAACTGGGAAGTGCCTGTCAGAAAAGTGCTTGGAATGGAAATGCCCTCTCATTTATTTGATGATTTTACCTCAGTCAGATAAATGCTGCTGATGTTAGACAAGTGTTGTTGCAGGTGAAGCTCCCACAGCTCCTTCAGCACCCACCTTGACACCTTGACCCTGTGCTGAGGACATCAGTATGGATCCTGATCTTCTGGGATAGAAAACTTCTGGATGTAAAGACTATCTAAAAGCCCATTGCTATGCTGTTGTTTAAAGCAAAAATGAAGATAGCCATCAGAAAGAGATTGCCATCAGAAAGAGAATGCCATGATAGAGCTTCAGTGAGCTTACAAGGCACAAGAACTTTTGCCCTACTTAAGAATAACCTCATTTCTGTAATGTCAGAAGGAAAAATAAATCTGTGACTCTCAAAGAGATTTTTTTTTTTTTAATTTCCCTTGGCTTTTTCAACTTTTTCCTTGAATTCAAGCTGAGAAGAATAAAAATTAAACAATTGTCAAATGCTACATCAAGCTGTTACAACTAATAGCCATAGCAGGAAACATTGTAATAATAATACTTTAAATCAAACTTATTGGCAGAAAGCAAGCTATCAATGTGATTTGAGAACTTTCCATGAGAAAGATTTTCCAATGAAATAATGTTCTTACAAACAAGTAAGTTTCCCAAGGAAAAGTTTAGTTTTGAAAGAATAAGAAAGTGTGATTATCACTAAAAAGAATGGAAATGTCTGCATCTCACCATGTATGTAGCCCTTCTAGTATCCTATGAACCTGTATGTCACAGGCAGAAAAACAAGTGTAAAATAACATGCCATTGTTGTTTACATTAGGCTTTCTCTGTGGTTTGTTTTTTATTAATTTTTTAATTTTTTTCAGCCTTACAAAAGATGAAACACATTCAAAATTTTGATTTTTTTTTTTTTGCTGATCAGAGTCTTATAGACAGATACAACTCTCTCTGGTAAATGGTAAATTTGGTGACCATTATTTTTAACTTTGTTGACTATTTTAACATTTTTTTATGGTTTAATGCAATCAATTAAAACTATGTCGACGTTTTATATTAATTTTATTATCTTTTTCTTTTCTTTCATTTTACTTTTGCCCCCACCAAAAAAAGAAAAAAAAAAAAAAA